>JASVER010000220.1:557852-575677 GCA_030449065.1 Oceanodroma leucorhoa
CGGCGCCGGCCCCCGCCCGCCCGCCATCCTCCGCGCCCCGCGTAACCCACCCCCGCGCACCTTCCGCGGAGCCGGCGGCGCTCCCCGAGGCCGCGGGTGCGGGCTGGCACCCCGCGCCCCTGCCGCAGGCAGCGCCGGGTTTTATCCGGGCCGGGTTTTATCCCTGATGAAAAATTGATGGGGCCATTTGGCGGCGGTTCACGGGCTAATGGGGCGGCAGCGGTGCGGGACGGGGCACCGGGCCAGGCTCGGGCTCTGCGTCAGGGCGGCGTGGGGCCCGGCACCCCCACACCCCAACCCAYCCTCTGCCAGCGGGGTCACCAATGAGGTGGCCCTGCCACCCGAACTTCACGCTAAATGTGCCCCAAAACTTACCACTGAGCCRAAACGTATCTTCCCCTGAGTGGGGACAGGATCCCTGACTAGGGATAATCTGTACTCGAGGACATGGCGATGAGTGGTACCCAAGGATGCAGGGATGAAGCTGAGGATGCAGGGATGAGCAGTACCCAAGGACGCCGGCATGAGTGGTACCCAAGAATGTGGGGACGAACCTGCGGATGTGGTGATGAGCAGTACCCAAGGATGTGGGATGAGCCCAAGGATGCAGGGATGAGCTGTACCCAAGGACGAGGGGATGAACCTGAGGATGCAGGGATGAGCGGTACCCGAGGATGCAGGCATGGGTGGCACCCAAGGACACAGGGATGACTGGTACCCAAGGATATGGGGATGAGCAGTACCCAAGGATGCAGGGATGAAGCTGAGGATGTGGGGATGAGCTGTACCCAAGGACGAGGGGATGAAGCTGAGGATGCGGGGATGAGCGGTACCCAAGGACGCAGGCATGAGTGGTACCCAAGGACACCGAGATGAGTGGCACCCAAGGGCGTGGCGATGAGCAGCACCCAAGGACATGAGAATAAGTGATAACTGAGTCCTGAGTGACCTGTGGGAGGGGAAATGCAAGGTGAGGAGCCTACCACTGATTTTGCCACTAGAAAAGGACAACTGCAGTGTCAGAGTGGGCAGCGACAGGCTGGCTCCCTGGCGCCTGTGCAAGGCACAGATGAGAGTGAGCTCTTCATTCTTCCTTTCTGTTGGTTTTTATTCCTACCATTAAGGTTTCACAGCTTTTCGCCTGTTGGCAAGGCCAGGGGGTCCCCGTGTCACCCAGCAGTGACCATTGCCAACACTTCTGGGGACCCAATCCATCACTTTATTCGGCCCTCAGAATTGCAGACCCTCGGCTGCGTTGTTTGCTGGTTACCCTCAGCTCAATTGCAAAACTCCTCAGGCAACCGGGAGGGGAGAGGGAGGGCTAATCTAGTAATGGAAAAACTTACTAATATGAAACATGGCAAAAAGTGACCAGTACTTTTCTGCTTGGTTTCCTCTTAGGTGATCATGCCAAATCTGATATGCAGCAGCTAACCCACCTACGTGACCGTCACGTGTAATGTATTCGTTTCCCTTGTCCTGTTTACTCGACCTGCGGTGATTTCGTTGCTGATATCTGTAAGTGATACTCCTGCTGTCATCCCTACATTTGGGTAATTCATATCTACCGTATCTATTACAGATTTTGTGCGCTCAGGAACAAAGATGGGAAAAAAAGGTTCTGAGCAGCGATACAGCGTTGGGCAGAGTTTGCATAAAAATAATCTGAAAGGAAGGAGGGGCTCAGTGGTGCTGGGCTTCTAGCAAACAATGAGAAACCACAGTTTCTTTCTGTATCTTCAGGGGTTTATTCTGCATACGTTTCCTCACTTTATGGGCATTTCTCCCTACAGAAGGGTGCTGGAGCTGGGAACTGYGGAAAAGGTGGGCTGCAGGCATGGAGCCGAGGTGGGAGGGCGGCAGCAGGGGGGCACAGCCCCAGCCCCAGCTGCTTGAGGACCGACCTGCCCAGGCAGCGCCGGCTCTGCCGCCCCGCACGAGGGGGTGGCCATGGGGACCCCGGTCCTGTCCCTCGGGGACACGTCCTGGCCCGCGGCCGGCAGGATCGGGGATGCTGAGCACCAGCAGCAGCTCCCTACCGTGCCTGGGGCTGCATTTACTTCAGACTCTCGATAATAACCAATGTGGTTTTTTTAAGGCAAATACGATGGTGAGTAAACAGCAGGGCGCCCAGCGAAGCCTACCTATCCATTAATAAAGCGCTGCACTTTAACAACGTTTCTGATAAGCTGTAACTCCGCAATCAGAGCGCTATGAAATATTAAAGCCTGTTGATAGCTCATTAAAGCTAACGTTTTGGCTGGCCCTCCAGCGTGCGCCGCGGGCCAGGCTTCGGGGCTCAGCCTGGAGAAGTGGCTGAGGATCAGCTCTGCGCCCCGTCAGACRGGGAGAACCGCGCTTGGAGGGAACAGGGCGCTGCGATAGCAAGAAGAAATAAGAATTAAAATCCTGGTATGCAGCTACGCTCACTCCAGCAGCCCCAGCTCCTGCAGCCCCACGTCTGGCTTGGGAAAATGCAGAARTACCGGCTCCCGGGGGAGGTCAGGGCCAGGGGACTCGTCCCCCCTGCATGGGGATGTGGGGGATGCCTGCAGCCGTCCTGGGGCAGCTACGGGTAGAGATGCTGCATCCTCTGTTTGGGGTTTGGGGGGATCCGGGGGGGTGCATCGGTGGAGCTGGGTCAGCTGCTGGTTGGGCTTTTGGAAATACACAGGGAGGGTCTTCTGCCTGGCTGTGGGTTCCCATGTGGGTATGGTGGGCAGGCAGRGCTAATTGCTTCCATCAGGAATAATTGGTGTCACCGCTGTGAGTAATGAAGCCGCAGGCAGCTGCAGCTCGTAACRGAGATGATGGATAGGTGATTTTTGGAAGCGTGGCTGCTCTGCTGAGGGCTAACATGGTATAGAGACTCCTTGCCTGGGGTGGGGAGCAGGGGGGCTGCAGCCACCCTGGGACCACGAGTGGCCACGTCACCGGGCAGGGAGCTGGACCACTGAGCTGGCCTGGCTGAGGAGGCAGCACCGGGGCAGGAAAAACTGGGATGCAGCAGCTCCCCGCTCAGCTCCTGGGGGAGCAGCCCTYGCCTCTCCTCCTCCGCAGGCAGGACCTCGAAACGGGGCGATAAACGCCCACCTGCAGCCCGGCTCACCCGCAGGCGATGGTCCAGCYGGGGAGTGTGAAGAGTTTTCTGACTCACTCGAGGGGAGGATGGAGGCAGCAGAGGCTCCCGCGAGATGCGCTGAGCGTGGGGGCCAGATGTGGTGATTCGCCACATCTGGGGGAAGAGATGCTGTGGGCCGGGCGGTGCTGGTGATGTGGAGACATTCTGGGGTCCCCCAGGCGCCTGCTGACCAGGGATGCATGTTTTGAAGGTGATGCTCAGGCTTCAAAGCAGCCAGGAGAGTCTGGGGTTCATATCTCATCATTCGCCTCATAATTCTCTTAAACAAGCCTACAACCAGTTAATTACATCTATATTAAAGCTCAAATTCAACAATTTGAACCTTCATACTGACCCAAAGYGCCGAAAGCTTCTGGCAAATTAATGCCATCAGCTACTGAAGCGTGGCAAGCGTCCCTGTGCGCCGGAGCGGTCCCAGCGTGCTCTGAGAGGTTTCTTCTCGTTAGAGCAAAACTTATTTGCCTTTTTTCCCGGGTGACCGGCTCTTTGTCTGCTGGGCTTGTGTGTCATCCCTGGCAGGGATGGGAGTGCGATAGTAAAGCGAAGCATTGTTTCTATTAGCAACAGCATCACTCGTAGGCAGTTCAAGATGCTTTCCATATCACCATGACCTTTCTTACTAATGAGAGAGCAATGAAATTACGGGTGAGATGGCCCAGATGTTTGTCAGAATTAGTCTTGAAAATCRTCAGGATGCTGTAACAAACATGCCTTTAATTGCACATCCACAAATGCCTCTATCACTTAACCATTTGCACCTCTATCACTTAACTCTTTAGATCTCAGAAAACCAAGGAAGACCCTGGTTACCGCCCTTGGGAGACCTACAAACCAGGCGCAGGCACCGTGGCACAGCACCTCCGCRGCTCCTCGCCCCACCACCCGCATCACGGTCCTCCCATCGCCATCACCGTCCCCCCGCCACCGCCGCGCCACGGCCGGGATGCGGCCACAAGCACTCGTCTGGAGCCGGGAAGGGTCACGGCCAAGGGAAACCCCCCCCCTGACAACGGGGGAAGAAGAGAAACAGTTTTCTGGGAAACTACCTGAAGGTGGGGAGCCAAAAAGCCAGGGCACATTGTCACAGGTATTAGTTTTCCCAGCAAAAAGGATGGCAGAAGTTTGGTTGTGAGAACTCCTGCATTAATTTTCTTTTATTAACATATATATAGATATAAATTGATTGATTTATATTTTTAAATGCTCAAGCAGAATATGAGTAAAGGGGAAGCATTTCTCCCCAGGCAGCCAGCCCAAACATGGATGAAGATAGGAGGATCTTGCCCATCCAAACGGCTCTCCTGTTTCACGCTTTCTTCTCCTCCTCCTCTGGATGCTCATCAGGACCTTCATGGCAGCCTGGGGTGGTCCGGGCCGGTGGCCAGCGCTGTCCCCAGGCCTGCGAGGAGTTTTTTTCTGCCCCCAAGCACAACAGAGCACTGGGAATCGCTGAGCATGAATAAATCATCGTTAACRGCCGCATCGTGCCTCCCCCATCCCGAATCTGCTCATTTTACAAGCTGTGAGAAACCCACTTTGCGGCTGCCCGGATTCTCCGGCAAACTCTGGGGCCGCTGAGCGGTTTCTGGGAAGGAGCTTTAGAAGTTGCTTTTCTCCAGTTTTGCAGGGGATGCACAATTATCGATCCTGCAAATGACCCCTGCAGAAATACATCGATCCCTTTGGAGCAGCGGATCATTAAATACTTGACTTCCAGATCTTTCAGATGATGCCAAAGAGCTGACCTGGCAAAATAATTATTTTATAGTGCACGTAATTGTCCCTGCGACCATTAGCTTTTGTGTAACTCTGAACTCGCCTTCACGGGAGCCTGCTACCTAAAATGCTCTTTGTACAATGATGCTTCACATCTGCATTTCCTTTTATATGTTTTCCCCCAAATATGGGAAAACTAATTGGAAAAAACATAATGAAGCTGAGGTTTCTCTTTCTGGGCAAGACTCTGAAAGCCTCACAGGTGGTGAGAGTATTTGGTAGCAGGAATAATCCCAGGGATTGATGGAGGGAAGCACAGCTTTGGATGACGATCTGGATTGTAGATAGAAACGAGCTCAGCCCTCACAGCTTCAATGATATTATAACATCTAGTAGACCCAAACCTTGCGATAGTTGAGGCTTTTATAGGAATTACGGAGCAAATCGCCGCTGCGTTGGAGGATGTGCAGGCACTTCACGTTGCATAGCAGTCTCTGTTACAGCCCTTCTGCAAGTATTCCTCTCCCTGGTCCCTAAATCAGTAAATGCGGTGCCGTGAGGGTGGTGTTTCGGGGTGCTGGGGGGGTGAGGCTGTAACTGGGGGGGAGTTTTTCTTTCGGTCCGAGCGGGGTAAAAGCTCCCCTTGGATGGGCAGCTGGCRGTGGCGGAGACCGAGGGCTTCCCGGCGAGCCGGGCTCTGCAGCGGCGCTTGCGCCGGCAGCAGTCACGCCGTCCCTGCGGCCGTCTTCATAACGGTCTGCCAAAATAAAGAATACACAGTTCTTAACGTTTCTGTAAAAACTGCTAAAGAAGCTCTTAAGAAAGGCCCTCGGCAGCGAGCTTGGAGCACTGCTCAGGGAAGGCTCTACKTTGCTTGAACTGAGCACACAAAGCTGAGATCTATTGCTTCACGGTTTTCAAGCACATCTGTATCTGCAATAAGGCTTAAGAAACAAGAAGATGACTCTGCATATGTAAAAAAATAAAAAAAAAAGCCATTACCTCACAGCTCAGAAATCTCTACTGCCAGCAAATATTTGCTGTTAGACTATTAAAAAACAGAGAAAGTGAGAAGGAGAGGCCAAAACACTCCTGCATGACTCTGATTCCTTCCCGGGCTAGGTCAGTTCTTCTGTTAACAATTTTGGATGCTCTCCGGAAATGAAATGTATTTTCTTCAAATAAATAAAAGGTGGAAATATCGCAGGGCAATGATATCGATATCAAGTGTGTTGTCAGGCGTCCCAGACTCCRTGTCGCAGTTAACGTATTCTATTTTATTCCTTCTATTAAAAATAAGCATTAGAAAGATTGGATCGTGCTAATTCTCCCCTGGCAATAATTCCTTGCAATTAGGACTTGAAACCTTTGACTCTGTGGAAAAGTTCCCATTCATGCAGCGAGTTTGGCTGAGGCTTTTAGYGTCACAAGTAATGAACATCTCTTCATATAATGCTCATATAATAAGGATGATTTGCTCCAGTGGCTGTTTTTCTTCTGAATCAAACTATATTAATTTATAAAAATGATTCCAGGATTCTAACCTCGATCCAACACCATCCTTAAGCACACRTTTAATTTGAAGCCCCCCGATGGCAGCAAGACCCCTGGGCCGGCGGCTGCAGGCGGGGAGGAGGCTGGACACATAAATGCTGAAATGTATTAAAAGGCAGTAACAACCGAAAGGCAATAAAGGACAATTTSTCGCAGTTGGAAGGATCGCTGCAGTGGTCTGCAATAACCAAAAAACTATTTGTTAATTTTTTTTTTTTTTTTACAGGGGGCAACATTTTTCCAAGCCGCGGTCCTCGTTAGTCATGCCGTTTCTCAAGRGGCTGCCACGATCCAGTCATGAATTTCTGAGATGATTTCATCTCACTGTTATTTACAACTTAGCCCAAAAGCTCAGCCTCTTCCTATTATTTGTGGTTAAATATAGCAACGGATTCTTTCCCATTCCTTTTTCTCTCGGAGCGGTTTTTCTGCCACCCACACGAATCGCATGAGTCAGAAGGCACACGAAGGAGCGGGTTCCCAGCTGGCCGGGCCCTCGCTGGCTGCCGTCGCACACCCCGAGCTCACCCCGAGCATCGGGAGGTGAAATAACGGCTGTCGGCTCACAACCGGGGTGCAGCCACGGGCGCTYGCCCCGCGCCCCGGGGGATGCGCGGGGCCGTTCCTCCCCTCTGCCAGCTCCCGCATCCCGAGCGCGGTCACCCTGGCCGCATCCCGGCTGCGTTTTTTGCCATCCCACGCAGGGATTTCAGGTGGCCCCGTTTTTCGTGCAACTCACCCCCAAGGATCAGGGGTCACTAAGAGCGGGGCAATGCCCCAGGCACGGGAGCGAGCACCATCCTGCTGAAAACCCTCTCCCGTTCCCCTCTCGCTCTTCCCTTCTGTCTGAAGATGCTTTACTTTTACTAAACTAAACATTTCCCACCCCAGTTTTGCCAGCACCAGCCTGAATTCCACCCATGTTCATGGGTGACATGCTGCAGCCGGAGGGGTTTTGCTGGGGGTAAATCCAACAGCCGCCCCAATGGAGGCCGGTCAGGGCATCGCCTGAGCAGCAGGTCGGTAGCTTGTTAAAAAAATWAAAAAAAGGGAGAAAAAAACCTGCCAGCTGTTTTGCCGGGAGGGGGGCGATAACCGTGCCGGGGCGGACGAGGGGCTGCGGGCTCGGCAGGGAAGCATCCTGCCCGCACGAAGCGATGCAGCCCCGTGCGCATCTCTTAGGAGAAGCGTAAGAGGGAGGGATGAGGATGCTGAGGTTGGGGAGGGCAGCGCGGGGGCGGCAGCCGCGGGGAGAGGACGAAGGGGCAGGAGAGGTTTGACCCTGCTATTTTTAASCACGGCATTTACGCGCCGTAAATAACCGCGCCGGCCTCGGAGGCGGCGCAGCAAACAGGAAAGGCTCCGGCATGGTCCCCCCCCCGCCCCCCGGGTCCCCTCCTCCGGCCTGGGGGGTCCTGCCGGCCACCACGCAGCTGGGCTTCGGTGGGTCCCTTTTCAGCAGCCCACATACTGGTGGGTCTGGATGTAAAAGGGCAAATATTCCATGTTGGAAAAKGAGGTGCGTGGGTCCCGTCAAGTCAAAATAGCAGATTTGCCGTGTCCTCCCCACTGCTGAACTTTCTCTGCAGGCTGGATTTATTAGTTCGGTTGCATGTGGGGGAGCTGAGATTTAAATTATGAAAGTCAGGATAAAAAGATGGAAAATATGTCATGGTTTTCTGCTGAGAGAAGAAATCCCTGCCACGCCACGTACCGAGGCCGCTGCTGCGAGGCAGCTTCCCCCGAAGCAGGGGGGTGAGGGCAGCGTGCGGGATGCTGAGCTCAGGCACGGACGCGGAGTGGGGCTGCGGGGGAGCCTCGGGCCCCCCCAGTTCCACAGAAATCAACCCCCCAAAAAAAAAAAAAGGCAAAAAAAATAAATCTGAAGTGACCCTTGGTGGAGCCCARGGCTGTGGGTACTGGGGCCTCCGGGAAGGGATGCCAGAGCTAACTGATACYGGTGAGATTACATTGCTGGCTAATTCTCTGAGGACTGAATTAGTTAAAATGCTTTTTCTTCTTTCATCACTTCCAGAATAATAAATCAGCACAAATGTATTAGTCCCGCCGGCGGTTGGGTTGCTAYGGGTGAAGGTCTTGGGTGACTTTTACAGTCGCCGGTGCCAACCTACCCTCTAACCTGCCTGGAGCCGTGGTCTGGGTGCACCTTGTCAGCTCCTACGTCATGGGATTTACTGGTCGTACCCTCTGCTGTTGGTGGGGATGCCACTGTCTATTTGCTATATAATTAACTCATTGCCTTTTTAGAGCCATTATTTAATGACTCTGCCATCGATTTGCTGTCTGACTGGTACACTGCTAAATTCATTACCCTTTTCAGCGCTGTCTTGCCTGGTGATGCTAATGGGTGCCTCACCAGTTTGGATGTGCTGAATGGCACTGGTGACCCCAGCTCCCATCTGAGCAAACATTTCCTGCTYAGAGCACCTCCAAGGCCTCCCTGGGCTGTTTCTGGTTTGAATTGYGGTTTAAGAAAATACAGGCAGGTGAAGTCTTTGTATCCCAGGTTTCCCTGCCGAGGGTTTGGGGTGGAAAACTGGCCCAGGGCAGCAGGCAGTGAGCGTGCCCCCAAACCATCTCACCCCCAGACAGCACGACAGATTTATTTTTTCATAAATGGACACGAATAAATGTAAGGAACAAGATTTTCTGTGAGTAATAGATTTTAGCATAAAATGTGTTTGATGGTCTCAACACAGGCTGGAATTGCTCTAATTATTTCGGTGTGGACGGGGGGTTCTGGCCTTGCATTATAGGTTTGGTCCTCGCTTGGCRAAGCCGCTCATTGTGGATCCCTCCTGTGCCAACAGCTTTGCAGCATCGAGACCTGAAGTGTCATCTGCTCAGGTGATGGCGCATGGAAAGCTCTGAATCCTGACCACACTGGGTAACTTTCCGAAATACCGGTGGTTTAAAGCATTTTGACAATTAAACGGCATTGATTTAATTTTAACAAAATGAACTGCAGGGTGATTTGATGGTAGAGGAGAACAGAGTACTCAGGAGTGCTGAGGTATCATTTGGGATATGGAGATTATCRTGCACCACCCCCAAATAGTTTTTTTCTAAGCAGGTGGAAAGCTCAAAGCGCACAGTTCATGTACAGCGTGTGTCTGTCAGTGCGGGAGTTTTTGCACATTTTAATATGATAAAAAAAAGAGATTCAAAATGTGAGTCTCTGAGCCCAGAGCATCCTTCTCCCTCCCCGTGCCGTGCACTGCATCTCAGCAAGTGCTTCAGCACAGATGTTATGAGGCCTCCTGCAACTTCTGTCATCCCTTGGGGATGAGGACACGACATGGAGCAGAACGGAGTAAATACAGTGAATATCCAGTAAATACAGGTGGCATAATTAGGAGACACAGGTGTTCACCAATTTCTGTGTAGCAGGAACTCTAGCAACATATTTCTGGCCTTTTTACCTCAAAAAAGAAGATGGCTGTTTGTAATTACTTCTYGAAGTGACGACACAACATCACAAGTGGTGATATATGTGTGATGCTTTCATTTACAGCTTCCAGACAAAAGCCTGTCTGCAGAGAAATTAGTGGAAATTAAAACCAGCTAATGCCTGTATATTATACAAAGGCCTGTACACAATTATGAAATCAGAAATAAAGCAGGACACAGATGGAGGTGTTGGGATCCATCCCCCGGTGATAACAGTTGTATTTTTTGAGCTAAAATCCAGGATAATTTGTCGTGGTTGTGACGCGTCACCTCTCCTGGGGGGTCCCTGGATATAATTTTGAGGGGAAACACTGATTTTCTGACCGCCGCCTCCTCAAACTGTGTGGTGCCCCTTCATATATATTTTACTGAACAGGCTAATGTGTGTCTGAGGCTAAAACTCTATTATTCCTCTTTTCATTTTCATTTCCCCCCTGTGCTCAGCTGACCTGCCTTTCCGCCGCGCTTCCCGTCTGCCCCTGGCCGCAGCCAGAGGTTTTGTCTGTCCTTTCCGCCGCATCCAGCAATTCCCTCTYGTTTCCTTCCTCTCCCTTCCTGGGAGTCCTTTCTCCTTACTTGCTCTTTTACTGCAAGGAGCAGCCAGTCCCTGCCTTTTATTTAAGAAAAAAAAATAGCAAAAAAGCCTCTTAATGCATCTGGGTTTATTTCCAACTGAAGTACCAGTTGGCATCTGCTGCGCTGGGAGATGACGCGGAGACCCGAGCCCGCACGGGCAGTGCTGGAGTGACCCAGCACCGCGGTGCTTTCGGAGCCAGGTCACTGAGAATTGTGGGTTTTAACTTAAAATATTTTTAATTTWRAAAAAGAAAACCCAACTTCCCAAATGTCCATCTGTCAAAAAGCGAGCGTGAGGTTGATTTATCAAATGCTAGGGCATATACGGGGCTGTGTCTGTATGTTTTATGCACACCGTACAAGATCTGGCCAGAGAATCGACTGTAATAGAAAAGTGTTGGGAATTGAAGAAAAACGGTATCCGCAAACCCCACATATTTCTGCTTTACGCTATAATGTGTTCGGAACTGCCTGAGCGATGAAGTAGGAGTTCCGAGGGCTTCTCAGCCAGCCCGGCCGTGCGGGTGGGATGGGATTTAACAGCCCCACAGCCCCGTTTCCAGGCAGCCGGGCACCGGCCGCTCCGTAACGCTACCGCCTCTGCAGCGAAACAGCCATTTCGTGGTTTGGTTTTGCGGAAAGGAGCCCTTTCCCCCCGCCAAACGAGCGGTTATTCCGGCTGACGAGCGGGCGCGACCCGTAAGCGGGCGCGGAGCTGCGCGGSCGCGGAGGGGCTGAGCCCCCGCGGAGCGGCGGGGCCGGGCCGGGCTGGGGGGGCCGAGGAGCTGTTGCCATCTGCAGGAGGCTTTGCGCTGGTGCGGGCAGGCATCCCTTCAACGGGAGCCAGAAGGATGCTGGTGTGGCTTGGGGGAAAGCCCCCGGTAAAGGGGGGAGGGGGGGCACCCAGCCCTGGGGAGCACCCATCTGGAGAAGAAGTCTTATGAGGAGCRGCTGAGGGAGCTGGGGGTGTTTAGCCTGGAGAAGAGGAGGCTGAGGGGAGACCTTATCGCTCTCTACAACTACCTGAAAGGAGGCTGTAGAGAGGCGGGGGTTGGTCTCTTCTCCCAAGTAACAAGTGATAGGACGAGAGGAAATGGCCTCAAGTTGCGCCAGGGGAGGTTTAGATTGGACATTAGGAAAAATTTCTTCACCGAAAGGGTTGTCAAGCATTGGAACAGGCTGCCCAGGGAAGTGGTGGAGTCACCATCACTGGAGGCGTTCAAAAAACGTGTGGATGTGGTGCTTCAGGACATGGTTTAGTGGGCATGGGTRCTGGGTTGAYGGTTGGACTCGATGATCTTAGAGGTCTTTTCCAACCTTAATGATTCTATGATTCTGTGATTCTATGATTCATCTCAAACCAGCTGCCCGCCAACCAAAGCACCTCCGCTAATTAATCCTGTTATCCTAATGACCAGGCAAGGCGGGAGCTCCCTCCTCTTCCTCCCCTTCACCARCTCCCCCCTTTCCCAGTGCTGCTTTTCGCATCCCTGTCCCTCTGCAGCAGACATTGGGGGCTGGCCGGCCGCTTCTGAGAGGGAAAGAAGTTGGTGTAAGAGTCCGGGGTGTGATAGTCTGGGAATCCTGCGAGCACAATTAATTTTATTTGCTCTCTATCACAGGCCCGGGACAGGGGGGCACAGGGGCAGGGGCCGGCAGCGTGCCTGGCTCCGGCCRCGCCGGGTTGGCAGAGCTGCCGCAGGGAACGGCAACGCCACGGCGTTTCTTGGTCCAAGGCCTCCTGCCCGTCGCCTGGGACCGCTGGGCCTGATCCTGGGACCGGTGGGCTCCCTTCCCCTTCCTCACCCCCTGCCAGCTGCTAACTGCTGGAGCCGTACAATAACCCGTGACCCTATCGCTATGGAAAGGCGACTATWGGTGTCAGATAAGTAAACGTAATAGCAGCAAGCTACAGGACAATATTTAGGGGATGGTTTCACCTCGAATCAAGATGTGTTGTTGCCATATAGCATGGCACCGAGGAGGAAGCCATAGCAATTGGAAACCTACAGTATTAAAATTGATCCCTTCCTTTCAGCGGGAGGACTTAATTCTGCTGCTATCAATAAGTAATGGCCCTGCAGCTGCAGGAAGAGCTTGTTTAACTTGAGGATGGAGCAAGAGCTGGAGAGGAAAAAATCTAATTTCGTAATAATGAATAAGGACCTGGCCCGTGCTCAGGCGAAGCTGGCGATGGGGTTCCAAGGCCAGCTGTTTAGCAGGGGCATGAGGGACACGTATGAGTAAGGAACAGTGCCAGGCTTTGGAAGACTGACCAGATGCTGCCTCTGCAATTTGAACACAGCTAATTCCATGCTTAAGCTAATTGCAAAGGGATCGCATGCAAAGTATGTGACTCGTTTGTCATCTGAATGCAAAGATCTTCATTTCCTGACAAAGGGAATTTAACTGTACAGTAWAATGTACTGTACTAAGCTAACAATGACAGCCCACATTTTGACACAGGGTACTCTCAGAAATTCCTGTATGAATATGTGAATAGCTATTCTTTGAATACATTCAAACAAATTCTCTCGCTTTGCATACATTTTAATAATCCCATACATGGCTGGAACACATGAACTGTTGTACTGGAATGGTGCACGGCCAACCGAAAACAGCAAGCACAACTGGTTGCTGATCGAGCTTTTCTTCAAAAATATGAGTCCACTGAGGAGGTAAACAATCAACACTGAAAATCCTGCAGCCTTGTGACTTAGTGTTGTCATGGCTTGGGCAGAAAAATATCGGGGACCACAAARTGGACTATTCAGGAGCATCTACGTCAGTTTTCTTTATGTCTCTTTCTTGTTTTCTGTAAGTATTCTGGTAAATACATTAGTTGCTCAAACAGTACCCAAAAAGCAATATGTAGACTGTTCTAAATAGTAATAATACTAATACTAATACTAATACTAATGCAAATACTAATACTAATAATAAAAAGTGTCATTATTAACTTCTGTGCTGGAAAAACTGCTTCTGAAAACCCTGGTCAAATCTGTCGAGGGAGAAAGAAGAGATGGCTCTTCCCCTCGTCTCACTCCTTAGACAAACTGCCACCCTCCACATATTTGGTACAGGTACTGTGTTTAYATGATTTTTCCCCATTTGTAAAATTGGGTAGTCTCTCGTGGAAGTGGCATTGCTCATTCCCTGCCTGACGGCTGGGACAGACACGGGGTTTGGGGGATGTATCTGCCATCAGGGAGGAGTTGTAGGAGGGTGAAAATGCTCYGGATGGCACTGGGTGGCTGCGTTCGCGGTGCCCCACCTGAATATTTCAAGCAGAGCCTGATTTTTAGGCGACAAGTGCCTGGCACCCTCGGAAAAATCAGAAGGCATCTCAGACTCTGCGTCCTGAATCCTCCGGGGAGGCTTGGATGGCTGCCCGCAGCGGTTTCCACCAGCAGACCTCAGTGGTGGGGAACTCACGTGTCTCTTCTCAAAGAGRAGAGGCAGGAAAACCCCGTGGTGCTGCCTGCGAGAACTTGTCCCGGGGTGCAATTAAGAGTTCAACTTTCTCTTTTCACGGGARGGACTAGCTTATCAAGTGCCATTAAAGCTACCCATAAATCGCTATCAGTTCTGTCCCTGTCCTTGAAAGAAAGATTATTTATGCTTTGGGAAACTGAATTTAAGCCTTGCTTCACCACTGCATGACTCCAGTTTAAACTGGTAGAGGGTTGCTGATGCAAAACTGGAACAGTATTTGCTGGTGGTGAATCAGGCCCTTGAAGGAAAAAGACTTAATTYGAGTATTTTGGACCAAGCGACACAGCTGCTGTGTGACTCTACAAACAATGTGCGCCGGGTTGAGCCTGCCTCGGGATAATTTATGAATACTTTGTGTTGGCATAGTTATCAGGAAGTTTATTGCATGAATATATTTCTTCACCTCAGTGTGAGGGTGTCTGGAAAAAGTCAGGAGAATAATGGTTCGAGACAGCCAGCCTTAGCAAGCTCTGAGTGGCAGTTGAGGGATGGGGCCGGGAAAGACAAAACCACCAGCCCTGCATCACATAGCCATCTTCCGTTTCTCATTTCTCTTCTGCCTTGCCTTTTTTTTTTTTTTTTTATTTACTCTCCATTGTGTCCTATTGCGGGCACTTATTTTCACTTTGAAACTCTCGTCGTCATTTCACGAATTTTTCTGCCTCCTTTGATTTGTTCTAGGCTGGGCTTCCCGGTGCCTGGCCTGGCGGCAGGGTGTTGCTTGCAAGGGGATTTCCTTCGGCGACTTCGCTGGCATTTTCATCTCTGCCTAAACTGACCCTTACCTGTCGCTCTGCCAGCGTTTCACATTAAATGGGTTTTATTTGGTCGAGTTTCAATTACAGTTTTGCAAACACCCTTTACAGCCTGAGCATTATAGCTTGTTCCCACAAGCTCGGCGCGTATATTTTCCTGGGGATATGGATTTTCCAGAACTGTTTGGCAGCTCGGGGCTGGCAGGATGCGGCGGCAGCCGGGGGCTGTGGCTGGATGCACGGGGGAGAGGGGCAGCGCCGGGGGGGTCCTGAGGCCACATCCAGCTCGTTCATACCCAGCGGGAGGAGGTGGGAGCTGAGCACTTCAAAGGCACCTGGAACAGCATTTTGAGACTATGYTTACTTATCTACTTACACTTGTTTATAGAGCTTATCTTTTTTTCTCATGTGTGCCCTGGGCAGAGACACAAAGGGCAACTCTGTGCCCAGGAGCCGCTTTGGGGTTGGTGCAAGGGGAAGGGGGTGATGCTGAGATCTGGGCTGGGGCCGGATCAGCTTTTGGCATGAGAGGAATAGCTTTAAAAACAAACGTCTGATACACCCTCTTCCCAAAGGCTTAGCTTGTCCTGGCACAAACCGAGATGATTTTGGATGTTTCCAGCCAGGTGTGTTCAGCTGGGAGGCAGCAGGGCAGGTGTGCAAGGGTGTGCAAGGGTGTGCAAGGGTGCGCGAAGGTTTCCTTGTCCGGAGCCTGCCTGGAAGCCTGGAAATCCCTGTCCTTGTGGGACGGTTGGCCCTTGCCCGGGTTTGGCAGGCTCTTGCAGGGACGTTTCACTGCCCTGCAGAGGTGACTGCCAGGGCACTGCTGGCTCTGTTATAGGTGCTTGATAGTTATTAAGACTAGTAAACAAGCTGCTATATTTTGAACTCCTTTGTAAAGCCCCATACCAAGGCTGGGTTGGAAACCAGTCGAAGTTAATGATTAAGTTGAATAATTTGTTGTTAGGAATAGTCGTTAGAAGTAGAAGTTTGAAGCACAAGATGTTTGGATAATTATCTGATCACTATGAGAACTAGATGTTGGAATAGATAATGAGTGGTGAAGACTAGATGTTTTAGATGTTTTAGAACAAAGTTGGTCCTCGATGTTCCTAATGAAATGGAGGACTCATATATTGTTGTATTAATTATTAAACAAAAATTGATGACCTATTGTAGGAGTTTAGCTAGGGGGTCTTTTAAGACTAGTTAGAGCATGTCCACCTGTATGGATAAAAGCCAACGAGCAACTGAGCCTGCGCAGAATGGAGAGGTCAGCCAACGGTGATGAAGAAGAGTCTGAGCCTTCATCCTAACGACCCCTGACGACCACCATGAGAATACACTGCGCAGATGCAAGRAGGAGGAGACCTAATTTTAATATGAAGCGTAGAGAARTTATGCATATGTRTAASTGTATGATGTAATGTTATGTATATTTATGATTTTACTGTATAAATTTGTGGCAAAAATTGCAGCAAGCTGAACACGCTGTGGTGGAGCGATCCCCCGTGTTCCCAGCGCTGCCAATAAAGAATGCCTGCCTTTTAACACTACATTGGTGTTACGAGGTTTCTTCCCGATTTCGGTGACAGCTCTGCGAGGTTTGCTGAGCTCTAGGGGCACCTTAGATGCTCCAGGAGCACTTTACTATCAAAATGCTTCTGGTGGAGAAGCTTATATTCCCTTTTTTTAAAAAAAAATACTTATGTGCTGCTGCAGGTTTGGGCTGGTTTTTTTCTTTTTTCTATTTTCTTTTTTTTTTTTTTTTATAAGCAGCTCTGCCAGCATCTGAGAGGCAGATCCCAACGTGCCAAATGCGAGGGCGGCATCCGGCATTTTCCCTTCCCACACTCGCCGGCGGCGTGCGGAGCTGCCCACGGTGTTTCCCGCCGGCAGAGGAAGGCGGGTGATGCCGGGGTGGCCCTGGGCGCCCGCGGTCCTTGCACCCTGCCTGCCCTGGGTTAGCAAAGGGCAAATGGCAGCGGCACAGGCGGCGGCGGCACAGGCAGCGCTTTCCTGCCCTGTGTTCGGTGCCTGGGTTCCCATATGGCACCAGCCGGGAAACTGGTGGCGGTGCCSACCTATGTGCCAGCGTGTGCCTGCGCCGGGGCACAACCTGCCGTCCCCCCCAGCAGCGTGGACCCCGTCCCTGCCGCCTCCGGCGTGKGAGCCGGCAGCCCTCGCGTCTGGGCCGGCAGCTTGGTGTATCCAGACACTGTGTGTGTGCAGAAGGGAGGCATTTTACTGTATATAAWGACATATACCTATAGACACTATGTGTTTAGTATGTATATACAATACCTCTATTCTATTCTAATATATAATACCTAATATGTCCAGTRTATGAATAGTATATATATTTTTATGAAGGTATACCATACATATCTGTATCTATACTGAGAGAGCGTGTGTGTAGAAATGTGATATACATGTATGTGTATATATAGGTACGTATCTATAGCATACATCTAGTACATGAGTATACTAGTGTACCTAGAACACATATCTAGTGTGTGTACATACATATCTATATAGTATATAGCTAATACACCAGTGTATCTAGTATGYGTATGTAGTACCTGAGGGGGGKGTGTGTGTATGTATAGCAGACGTATACAGAAAGGGATGCAGCATACATTAGCGAGTGCCCAGTGCACACGCGCATTCGCCTCCAGACCTATGCGTGGGGGTCCCGGGGCGGCTCGGCGTGTCCCCGCAGGACACGGACGTGCGTGGAGGGTCCCTGCGCTCCGCACAGTCGGCTTGCGCGAAGCGGGGGGCAGGCAGCAGGGGCGTGGCCGCGGGGCGTGGGCGTGGCCGCGGTCGGGACCGCCCCCCCCTCGCCAGAGGGGGCGGTGCTTCCCCGCCGGGCCCCGCCGCGCCGCTCCCGCCTCCCGCCTCCCGCCGCGATGTCCCGCCGCGGGCAGGAGCCCGACAGGTGAGCGGGGACGGGGGGGACCGGGGGGCTCGGCTGCCCCCCCGCGATGCGCCGCCCAGCCCCGGCCCCTCCCCAGCATCCCCAGGACCCCCCCGGGCCTGCCCGGCATCTCCCGGCCGCCCCCCGCCCCTATATCCCCCGGCAGCTTCCCTTTCTTCTCCCCGCATCCTTCCGA
>JASVER010000220.1:576580-592151 GCA_030449065.1 Oceanodroma leucorhoa
GGTATTAACCACAAGAAGCGGCAGCTGGGAGCGTTTAGAAACGAGCCTGTTTATCTCTTTTCCCTCTAAAGCTGCCATCGCCAGCGGGGTCACCCCGCTTCGGTTTTGTTTTAGCGGGGGCTGGGAATTAACATGACAACCGCGCAGCTCTTGCAGGGCAGGGGATGGAGCTGGCACTGCCTTTCTTCCCTATTGTAATTAATTGTGGGCAATAATTTATTATACTGAATAGGGCTGGTTTGTTTGTTTGTTTGTTTGTTTTTTTCCCCCTCCCTGCTTCTCTCCACCGGAGCGTGTTTTTTAGCTTAGGAGGAGGGAAATGCAGCTGGGGAGGGTATAAGCCTGCTGCAGGCAAACCTTATTTAGCAAGCCAGCACTTGGTGGAAGGGTTGCACAAATAGCGCTTGGCTCAGGCACCATCTCTGGGGTATATCCAGGCTTTGTCCAAATCTTGCAGATACTATGTCATTATATTWTWTTTTTTTTTTTAAGATACAGTTTGGAAGCACAAACCCCGTTGTGTAATTTCCCATTCGTGCCCGCCATGAAACCCTTACCCAGTTTCTCCTGTGTGTCTAACTGGCCGCAGCACCCTTTTCCCTGCCCTTTACCGACAAACTCCTACAGCTCCAGGCTGCGTAGGAGCATCCCCATGCAGCCGCCTACTCTGCCGCACCTCGCCCAGGACCCCCCTTGCTTGCATCGCTTCACCTACTGCCTCAGCCATACGTTAGGGGATTTATTTTCCTGCCTCTACCATTACCACCTATTCATTTTTTATTTTTTAATTTTATGTTTGAGCTGCCCCAGTGCGGCGGCAGCCGAGGCTGTGACCCCCGTGGTGATGCCCGCTCACCCCGGCGGCACCCCCCGCTGCCGGCTGTGCCCCGCAGAGCTGGGGCCCGGAGTGGGTGGCTGTGGGTGCACGGCAGGCTGCCCGGGATGCTCAAAATCAGCCTCCCGAGCTGAGCTGCTGAAGAGCAACTGCCGCAGCTTGGCTTCGTCATTGCCAGCATCCCTCGGCATCGCCAGGGCGGCACTGAAATCCCTCACCTGCCTCCAAAGAGTGAGGGAATATTTGATTTTCCCTGCCCGCACGGTGTACGGCTGCCGTTCCAGCTGGCCGCTGGCAGGGCGGAGGGGCTGGGATATTTGCTCGTGCCACCGAAGCGATGGAGAGCTGGATGTCACCTGCTGGTTTATGGTAACCACCCAGGGCGATTCCCTTCCTCAGCACCAGCTTTTATGGTGGTTATTTGGTGGGGCTGCAGGGAGGACATTGTGGAGCTTTGTGGAGCTCCACGGAAAGGCTTCCAGACCTGATCTTTATCCATAAGTGATAAAACCAGCCCATTTCCCCTTTTCAAGAGGAAATGGAGGCTGAAGGTTGGTCTGAATTTGCCACGAGCCACAAATTTGCCACGGGCACAAATGGGAGTCATCTGCCACGTCTGAGCCACCGCGTTTATCTGAGCTTTGTGCCTGGCTGAAGATCGGTTGGATTGCTACCAAAACCGATGGGCGCCTGGCACACAAACTCCGGGCGCTTTGCAAAAGGGGCCGGGGCCGAGGGCTCGCGCCGGTGGGAAACACGTGCAGCAGAGCCAGGCGTCCCTGTGGGCCAGGGTGAGAGCCAGGGCCATGGGTGATGTTAGAGAAAATTAATTTTTAACCTCCAGCCCCCCCATCCTAAGTTACCTTATAACCTCCGGTTCCCTGGCCAAAGCCAGGGAGCGATGCCAGCGGCAGGGAGCTGGGTAAGTGCCCGGTTGTGTGGAGGCGCGGCGGAGGACTGACGGATCTGCTCATGCGTTTCCCGTTTTGTCTTCCAGCGGAGCCGAGTCCCTCTCTTCAGATGAAAAAGGTACGGTAATTTTGTGAAATACAGCGCTTCAAATGGGTTTGTTATGAAAAATGCCCATCCTTCGGAATGGAAATGACAGTTTTATAACTGCTGGCTTTAAATAACGTGGTGTAATGCCTTAGTTTAATGGATAAGAGTTTTGATTTTTTTTATACTGATCTTTAAAATTTGTTATTTATTCCCTTCCTCTGACCTGCATAGTACAAAAACTAAAGAGAAGTTAAATCTTAAAACTAAAGAGAGGAGTTAAATCTTTTTCAAGCTTATATACCCCGAGTGCTTTTCTCTTGCAGAGCTGGCGGCCGGYGGTGCGGAGGGAGAGGGCTCGGCCGAGGAGCACCCAGTGGGTGAGCACACACGTGGCCGAGGGCTTTACCCACGCGTGGGATGGCGTGGYCGGCTGTGCGCCCGCCATGTCCCAGCACCGTGATAAAACCACGGTGTAGACACTGCTGCAGCTCCTCAAGTCACTTGCTTTGCAATACTGGTTTCAACTTGACGTTTGTAAGAATAATTTCTTAAAGCCGCGTATGGCGCATCCCCACGAGTCATGTCACTGGTGGGACACGCCAGCTCCCTCCGATGCTTCTCCCACCTCAGGTGCACGTTACAGAAAACTGTAATTTAGCTGGGTGAACTGGGACGTGCCACGGGTGAAGCTCCAAAATAGTCGCAGGTTGTATAAAACATTAAAATTAAGCACCTTGAACATCACATGTACCCTTCACACGGGTACCTGAGTGACCCCGAAGTCTCCTCTGATGCTGGGATTTGATGCTCTGATGCTCCTCTCTGCCTAAGGGTGCCTCAATATTTTTCCTACCTTGTTATATTATCTAACTTGCTGACCAACCTGATGTATTTAAACTTCTAGATGTATCCTTTTACTTACCTGTGGCATTGCTTTATTTCATTCTGCCTGTGACTAATGGGGTGTAATTTTGTTAAGGAGAGGACGGTTCCGAAAACAGCTCCAGCAGTAGCTCAGAAGRGGAGTCAGGTGAGCATCGCGTTGCGATCTGTGTATTTTCTCCCTTTTGAAAATGTACGTTCAGTTCAAACCAGCTGCTTTTCATGGGAATAGTCTCGGGGTTATTGTATAAGACTGTTAATTCAGTGATTGCATGCTGAAAAGCGGAGTGATATTTTTGTGAGCAAATGATTTCCTAGCCGCTTAGTTTTGAGCAGAGCAATAATAGAGGAGCAGCAGCTAATGTGGCTTTAGCCTTGCAGACACAATACATGCAGATGTTTTTACACCACAGTAGTTGTCCAAACACCAAGAGGCTATAAATCTGCTTAAATGTTGGCAGCAAAAGTGGCAAAACAGGATGGACAGGAAAAGAATTAAAGGAAGCGTTCGCTGTTGATGAAAAGCCTGCGGGTTTGCGCTTACACGGGTTGCACCACCAGCAGTTTATTCTGGTTTCATGCAAGATTGATAGTCTTTAGTTAAATAATTACAAAGCTTTTTTTTTCATCAGATGCGGAGGAGTCGGGTGGAAGAAGGTCGGGTGAGTGTGCTTTTAATTTGCTCCTTATATCTGCCTTGCAAGGCGTGAGGAAGATAAGGGATGCACGAGGGTAATGGTACGTGATGGCAAGAGAGCGGTTTAGTGCCGGCCCAGCCGTCACCTCCGTGTCTTTCGCTAAAACCATTTGCTAGACAGCATACCCAGGAAGGGGGGGTGCGCGGGGTGCGTGCGCGGTGCCCGCTTGCTGCCCCTGTTTGCAACCGGAGCCCGGTGCATGGCTGCGGGTTGATGCCGGAGGGAGCTGAGGCACCCTTCCTCGCCCACGTGCCGCGGGTGGCCCCGGGTCACCGCAACCCCGCTGCAGCTCGGGGACTGAAATAGCATCGCCGCGGGAAGGGAGCCAAGGCGCCGGCGGGTGTTTGCCTGACGTTTTCCAGGCTGTTCGCTGCAGCGATACGTTTGCTGCCTCTCCCACATCTGCCTGCCCAAGAGGGTGTGGATGTCCCAGGATGACTTCGGGACAGCCCGGCTGAAGTCCCTGCTTGCGGGGAGGGGTGTTGGTGGCAGGGGGAGCGGGAACGAGCGGTGGGGCGGCCGTGCCCCCGCACGCCAGCCCGGCCTCCCGCCTTGTCACAACAGCTCTGCCGCTCGGCTKCTGCAAAATCCACCCTTCGGGCTACATGCTTTTGCCAGCTCTGCTTGCCTTCTGTTGTGTTGGGGGTTAGTAAGGAGGATTCAGGCACTTTTCAATCACTTTGGGGACAAATACACTGCAAATAGTGCGGTTACCTGCTCACGGGGGAGCGCTGTCGCCAGCTTCCGTGCCAGGTAGTTGAACTTTGTACTTGGCACGATGAGACTCATCCTGGGGACGAGTCTTTTTTTAACCCCTGTGAAAATTYCCAGTAGTTTGGGCAAGTTACGAGCTCTTGACAAATGTTGTAGCCTGACCTTCAGCTTCATCCCCATGCTGTGTGAAGCCTGCACACGCAGGTTGTGTGTGTGTGTGTGCATGTGAGAACTTAGTCTTTGGAATATCCTCCTTGGGTATTTTTTTAATGTAAGAAATGAAACTAGTGGGTTGTCCTTGCTGAATACGGGAGCAGAAACCTGCTGGAGGCTGAGGTATTTGCTGCAACCTTCTTTTTTGTAGATGAAGAACAAGAGGAGAAGGAATCGCTACAGCACTGCGATGAATCAGGTAGTAACAGATCTCTTGAGGGTTGGGTTTTTTTCCGAATGTTTAATTACTTTGCTTTTAATGAGCTCATCTTCCTGTTTTCTCACTAGGAGTGAACTGTCTGCCACCCTGTGAGCATTGCAGAAATGAAAATGTATGTTTATATATAAAAAAACCCCACATATTTTGCATGAGATAATCTGCAAATTGTAATTCTGCTCTCTCATCACCTTTTTAAATATGTATTTCTCGTTCATCTATTTATATAGGAGCAGAAGGAGCAAGTGACCCCCAGGAGACTTTCTGGAGGACAACATGTGTATGTTTTTTTTAATATGAGGGGTATACATCTATATTATTCTCATCAAGATACTTCTCTCTTCAGTTTAAGTGGGAAAAAGACTAATTTGCTGCACAAATACATTTKGAGTTATAACGGATGCTCCGAAATCCTTAAAAATAAACAATTTAGAGCAGCTGCCTGTGCTGCCTGCAGGTCCTGGTCCAAGAAAGCTCTTAGGACGGCTCCCTGCCTGCCTCGTCTCGCTGCGGTAATTAACATCAGGCACATTTTTACGTGCTTTTTTTTAGTCTGGACACACATGAGGGACCTTGCCCTGCTTCACAGGAGTACTCGTCCTCCCCATTTGCACTGACCTTGCATTTTTCGTTGGATGCCAGCCCTGTGCTGCCTCTCTCTGGCTTGGGAGTTGTCGTCGGTGTGYGATGTTGGCGTTGTCCATGTATGACGTTGATGTTGTCAGTGTACAGTGCTGGCTCCGACGGCGATGGGAGCTGGGCCGAGCCCTTCGTGTAAAAGCAGCTGCCTCATTTGCAGGAAACGTTATGCAAAATGTTCATTACAGCGGTTTTGCATGCACTGGCTGGGTCCTCCCAGCCAGTTTTTAACACTCCAGTAACGGTTTAAGCATAGAGACTGGAGAAAAAAAATTGTGGTGGCTTCTGTGCTATTCAGATAAAGTGCTCTGCGCTTGTTGGGAAGGGAGTTTCTCCGTTATCCCTTGCAAACCACGTTGTTACGGTATTTACTAGGCGGTGGAAGCTAAACTAACCAGGTCACTCTTGCTCACGGCAGGGTGCAGCTGGACGCAGAGGGGACTTACCAGTGCAGCCTCACGGGCTTGATCTTTGAGGTAACGGGGGCCGTCAAAATCACATATTCCCTCTTATCCTGGAGCAAATACGCCAGCCTCGTGGAAAAGCCGTGGATCGTGGGCGGCCCCCTCTTCGACGTGCGCTGCGCCTCGGCCTCCGCTCTCACCTCCATCCAGTTTCCCCACTCCCTCTGCCTCGGCGGTGAGTGCCGGCCACTGGCGCGGGGGGCTGCCGGCTCCCCGGGGGGGCGGCAGGCGCTGAGACGGCCCCGTGTCCCCGCAGATCATGGCGCTGGCATGGCCTTCAAGGTTTTGCACATCAAAGGCGAGGGCGCGGCCATGGAGCCCTCCGCCGACTACTCGGCCTCGCACGTGAAGTGGCTGGTGAGCTCGCTCTCGCCGGTGGGACCGCTCATCCAGAGCCCGGAGCCCGTGCAGTACCACGGCGCCGTCATCCTCTACAAAGTCGTCGACGAGCATCCCTCCTTATCCTTTCGGGTCTACGTGGCTACAAACAACGACTCCTTTATAAAGGTATGGCTTGTGTCGGGGGTGTAGGGTGGCGTGGTGTAGAAATACTGGCAGGGCGGGTTGTGGGGGGGCTACGTTGAGGATGAGGTATGGCGAGGAGATGCTCTTCTCTCACCCCAGTGTTTGTGTGCAATAATAATACATTATATATACATATTTTACATATATATAGTGAGACTTCCMTACCGAAATGGTTAGTTAGGATATGATATTTAACGAATTATACTGGCCCACGTGCTCACTCACAAGCTGCTGTAGAAAAGAAGTACCTCAGAAACCTGTTGGCCACCGAAATCCGCGGAGCTCAGGATTTGCACCTGAAAGAGCTTCTTGTCCCCTCTCCCATTCCCCCCTACAATATGTAGGCAAACACTGGGAGGGGACAGCAACAAATAACCTTCCTTTTTTTCGGGTTGCAAACTCTTCTATCTAATTTCACCCGCGTAGCACAATAGCTGAAGGAGTTTATTTGATGTTTTTTGAGGTGGTGTTTATCACACAGCTTTCTGTAAAGTTTGCCACGTAGAGCAAGTCGTGGCCATTTCATAGAGCTGGGGACAGAGAAAAGCCCAAGGAGCCACATAAGCACRGGTTTAAAATGTTAATTCCTTTACTGAGGCGAGTAACTAAATTGCATTTTTAAATTTTAGGATATCTCAAGAGCYGTAAAACATTCAAATAAGAAATTCATTAAAATTGACAAGCCCCCTGTATGCCAGAAATTACTACAGAAAGGAAAGAGATATAGATTAGTTTGTGAGCCAGAAGCTGAAGTAACTCCAGAGGTAAGTCCTTACACAACCCTCACTTTGTGCATTGCAGCTGGATTAGAAAAGTGGTACAAAATGGCTTTTCCTGCACTAGTATTAAGGGCATTTTTCACATTCATTTGCCATCGCTGCAGAAAGCATTTGCCTCTTACAGCCCTAAAATTTTGGGATGAAATCCTGATGCCAAAGTCAACAGCAAAACTCTGGGGAGATTAGAGTTGGGCTCAGATTGTGCCAACAGCCAAATACCCCTCTTTAGTTTATGTTTGGATAAATGCTTATTTTTAACTTATTTACATTTTATAGGAAATTGAATTTGTTGATGGATCTCTCTTGAAACTAAAAAGTTACATTGAAGTCTATTTGGAGAAACCCGATGACTTCACCTTGTCTTTGGTTGAGCTGGAGTCTGATGCGACCGTATGGAAAGCAAAACTAAGAGAGAGTGAGTCTTTGGTCTTCCCACGACTCGTTGGTTCCCRCTGAAAAGATGCAGGAGTTGGGATATAATTCAGCCCTTAGATGCACCGAAATTCCTGCTGCTAAAATCGCGAGCTTTGGAGCTAAAAGTGRCAAGACACAAAGAGAAGAGCTCTGGGAGGTCACGTAGTGGATGTTGCAGTAACCTGCAGAATCCCTCGTGAGCAAACAGGCAAAGGCTTCGGGGCTGTGGGGTGTGCGGGAGGATGCTCTGCTTTAGTTTTAGTTATTAGGAGCACTACGCAATCCCTAGTGCATATTATTGCAATCTCTAAATGCAATCTCTATTGCATATTATAGATGGCGTGCTGCAGCACGTTGGATAAAAGGGGAAAAATCATCTCATTATATAAAATCTTAGCTCAGCGGCYGGAATCCACCCAACAGCTTGGGTTTGTGCCCGAGAATTGTTGGCTGTAGGGCAGGCAYATCAATGGGAATTCCTACCTCACCTTTTGTTTCCTCTGAAAACTGTTTACCAGGTGACTGGATACATTACGATCAGAACAAAAACGAGCAGAAAAGAAGTGCAGTCAGTAAGTCAATTTGAGGATAAGTCGGGGTCGCTTATTTTCTGTGTACCTCGCTTGCTGTTGTAGCTCAAGTGATAGGGAAGAAGCAACATCACCTCTCACTTGCTTCTTAGGTGTCAAAAAACGGAAACAAGCCACCAGCATTTCGGAAGAAGACGAGCTCTGTAGCAAAAAGCAAAAGACCGGCAATACTGGAGGTAGAGCATTTCTCTCATTTAAAATAACAGGTTTGGGTTTTGGTTGTTTGTTTTTTTTTTTTATCCCGTGAATTGAACCTGAGCTCACTTTTTTAGAGGCTTCCACAAATCTGAGCATGAAATATAGGAAGAGCAAGCACTGCTGTTGTAGATGCAGGATTTGTAGCTACATTTATATACTTCGGTACACTTTGTCGTTCATTCGGTAAGTAAATGGGGAGAAGCAGCTAGGAATTTTGCTTTATAAGGGTCAGCTAAAATGGTATTGTCATCTAAGACTGGGAAATAGTGGCTGCTTTCAAAAGAGGTTTCCGCTGCACRTCTCAGATTTTGCATTTGGGATACCTCCTGAGCCATAATAGGCTGAATTTTTCGGGGGGGGAATCAATCATCTCCTGTTTATTGTTGACATGTGGTATTCTGATGGTCAGAAATGGTTGGTGTCTGGGAGCTCCCACCCAGAAACTGCTCATTTACTRGTAGTTACTTGGCAAAAATACAGAAGAAATAATGTTAGTTCAATAAATAATGAAAAAAAAAATTAGCAAAAGTAGACGGGTAGGTGTTTATTTATAGGTGCGTGTAGTCACCAGAGGGAGAGCTTCATCCCTCAGCACCTCGGTTTTACGGCTAATTGGTGACAGCGAGGGGGAAAGCRGCTCAGTCCGTGTAACCGCGGGGGCTGAGACTTCTGAGCCGTTGTAATTAAAGGAAAAACAAACATCTGGAGCAGCTGTAGGTTTCAAGAAAAACTGGCATCTGAACTTGCCAGGAGGTAGCGAGTACTTAGCATGGCCTTAWCGTTACACGTCTCAAAATCTCTGGGTGCTTGGTAACCTAACGTACAGTTCGTACAGATTTTCTACTAGATGAATAGCTGCTTATAAATGGAAAAAAAAACTCCTTTACAGCAGCCAGCATGCAATCAGATGTTGTCATCTTCATGATCTTCATGAGCCAGGCTTCTTAGTCCTTCCCGTGCCTTTCTCTAGCGCTTGGCTCTGACCCTGCCAGATAATCTGAATAAGAAGATCACCTTCATCGTATGTCCCCTGGCCACGCACAGAACTAGCGGTGTCATTTAGTTACAAGTTTAATGAGAAGAGCAATGTTAAATCTGATTTTTGTTCTGTTTGTCTTTTCAGATAGAATTGAAACAAAAATCTTAACTGATCAACAGCTGATGGTGATCGCAAAGTTGTTTGGTAGGCAGTGGAGAGAAATTGCCATCGAGTGTCTTCAGGTGGAAATGAAAGACATTGAGCAGATTCAGGCAACGGAGGAAGAAGTTAATATGCAAAAATTTCTGGTGTTAAGCAAGTGGAGAGACAGAGAGCAAAGCAACGGAACTGCAGAAGCTTTGTACGCAAGTCTCCGTGAAAAAGCGCCCTACGAGGTACTGCAAGCCCTACAAGGTATTGCCTTCCCATTATATTTATTTAATTACATCAGTGTGTTTCAGATGTATTTTAAGAATTCGCATCAGAGAGTTTACGTAATACGTGTTTTACTACRTAGGTCAAAATTGTCTCCCTTCTGATATTAGCAATGACTTTCTTTCTCGTGGCATTTTTATACTTCCCTTCAGAAACTGATATAAAATGAGGAATATTTTTGTACTGACTGTGTTGAGAGTACTCTCAGCATGACCTGGCCGTCACGGCCAAACCAGTCAGCGTTACATACCCAAACCAATTCGTGGTTTTCTCAGGGACTCCAAAGAAGAGATGTTTGGGTCTTTACTCATGTATTTTAGGAAGAGTTAATTAACACCTTTCCCTGACGGATGACTTAGCGTTTCGGTCCTGCAGACGTGTGTGTGTGTGTGTACGTATTTCCTTACTGCCCGTGGGTGCTCCCACTGATTTCTGGGGGACCCCTTATGCTCGGTTCACCTTCTGCAAACCAAAGTTGTTCAGTGGGCTGAGAACTCAGCCAGCCAAAGGGAACCTTTCTCAAAAACTAAATATATTTTTATGTGGAACAGGCAAAACTTTGTTCTTTCTTAATTCTCCCTAAAAGCGACCTGGCTGCAGAGGGTGGAGAGCTGCTCGTGCTACCTGGCTCGCCTGACCCCCACAAACCTCTCTGTTGCCGCAGCCTTGTGCTGTGTCGTAGGCTTTTAATGCATTTATTATTCACCTTGAATATTGCAGTAACTTGTAGAGGTCAGATAATGTGTGTGTGTGTTTGTGCGTGTTCCTTTCCTCAGGTTTCGGGGCTCGGTGCTGAGCTGGAGCTAGAAGGAGCGTGGTGGGAGCTTCCCCAGCCAGCCGTGACCCTTCTCCAGCCGCTTCCCCGGGATCTCGCTGAGATTCGGGAAGGAAGATGCGAGGCATCGTCACTCAGCGGAAAGTTTAGGCGGGATCTTCGCAAGAAACGTGAATGAAATTTTGCGCAGATATTAGCACACGTAAGACTTTCAGGAGCAATTACTCAYGCGGTGGATCCCGGCATCGCGGCCGGGAGCGCTGGGCTTCACCTCCGGGGAAACCCAACGCTGGCACCCARCTTTGTCTCGTTTGAGCCAGTCCTAAAAGATATGAACACTGGAAGAATCCAGTTTACCTTCTTCAGGTGTATGATCGTTGTCTGGAAACGTTTTTATTTACATCAGGGAAAGACAGGGAGAAAAGTTACGCGGAAACTTTCGTCCCCTTAAAAAAAATATTGAACTGCCAAAATCATGAGGTACCTTGTATTTCTCACAAATGCCCAAGATCAGGGAAGAATAATCCTAAACTTGCAGATAAATTCCTTTGCATAATCACTGTGTATATACAAAATTACTGTATATACTCCTGTACATTCAGTCTTTGTTAAGCTGTGGTTCTGTTTTCTAAAAACCCGAAGACTGGTGTCACRGGAGCACCACTATTAACTCCAGGCAGCTTTGGATTTTCCCTGGGAATTTCTTCTTCACTCTTGTCTGTATAGTCTGTCTCAATTTTTATGAGATAATTTTTTATGTTGTATAATTTTTTTGTATTATAAGCTTTTTATACTTTTTTTTTAAATTTGATTAATTTTAACTTGAATAGAATTAGGTGCTTAAAAATGGGAGAAGCCAAAATCTCTGTGAAGGCTGTTACTCTGTCGGCAATGCAYGTACTACAGAAATGGAAAAGATTTGGAAATAATGTTATTTGTGGAAGAGACCGGCGACCTGATACGGGAGTTTGTCTTGTTTTTAAAGACACGGGATTCTTTTGAGCATCTCCCTCTGTGTATGTTTATGAAAGAGAAAGCATACTTTTAAAAAATAAGGATTAAAAAGGAAACATTTACATTATTTACGTACGAATTTTGATTTTTTTTTAAATTTATTTTTTATTTTAGCTATTGAATGAAATGTTGCGAGGTGGTTGTATGTTGTGGGCCATCTTCCCAACCCTCGATGCTCCACTGCTACGTCCATCCCAGGGGTGGCCGAGGCAAGGGGCTGTGTTGGTGCCCAGGACCTCGTGGGCTTTTAGGGGGAGAAAAGGTGGGGGAGGCAGGGAGGCTCCTGTGGGGCTCTCCATCTCCCGGCAGAGCTGCCCTTGGCTCTTCTCTCTGGGACAAGCGGGGGGAAATTGCCATCGCGGGACCTTTAAGATACCCGATAAAAACCAAAGCTCTAATAGGACCCTCTGGTCAGAAGCAGAAATCAGTAAATCTAAGCTGGAAATAAGATGSTTATTTGTAATAATGAGGGTAACTGGATAGCGTAGCAGATGGYCAGAAGAGATGACAAGGTCTTCCACCCTCAGGTTCTTTAAATCAAAATCAAGAACCTTTAAAAAAAAAAAAAAGTATATTGTATTTCTGTGGTCTTCAGTTTGGCTTTGTCCAGTTCTTGCAGGCAGAAGGAATTAAAACACTACGGTTGCATGAGGTTGCTCTTACCTTACAACTGGGTTTAGGTGGTGGGTGGTCTGTGGGAGCAGGGACCACGGCTCTGGTTCCATTAGGAAGCTCTGGGAATGTGTAAGATTACATTTTAAGAGCTGGTGTGGCGTGCAGGTAACCCCAACGCTTGGCGGGGAGGATGAGGACGGCAGCTGTCCCCTCGGCATTTGGAAGAGCAGGGGGTCCCACCAGCCCCTCGGCATCCGCCGAGGAGGGGATGGACGCCTTCGTCGGGGCTGGCTTATGTACGGCGGGCAGGAATCGGGAAGATGAGCATCCCGGCATCCCTCCCGGCCTTCAAAGCGACGCAGAAATCCCTGCCTCACCGAAACAAACAGTTTAGCCATTGATTTCGGTGGGGCCAGGACTTCACCCTGGAAACTACGCAACTGGCTGGAAAATCACTGTAAATGAGGACGAAGTCGAGCGGGTTGCTTTGAGTGCTCAGTCTGAGAGAAAATCGACAAGAAACACATCTGATGTAAGTAACAAGATGGAAACAGGGTTTTAAAATATGATACCGGTGCGGAATGTTACTGTGGTATACCTTTACACGCCAGCAATATTGAAAGCATCTTAAAAGTATTCATGCTCTATCTCAAGGAAGAAAAAAAAAGCCACCACATTTTTTATGCAAACTTTAATTTTATTAGGCAATAAATAGAATAAATAAGGAATATCATCATAAATAAGTTGATTATTATAAATATGTTTCAATTTCTGAAAATGACAGCTGAATAAATAAAACAGTTAAATGACAGTTGAGTGTTCGGTGGTTCGAGAACATTTTGGTACTACGATGTAGCTTATTTTCTAGAAATCTAGAAGTTTAACATGATGGCTTAAAAGGCACTGAGGGCAGCTCGCTAGAACGTRATATATAAGAAACTCCGTGAAATATTATGCGCTTGGTTCCTAAAAGGCCCCCAACCACCTTGCAGGATGTTGACCCTACTATTTTTTTCTCCAAAACAATCCTTAGGTCAAATTTATACCCAAAGCACTGGAGGGCTGGGGGCTTACAGCGAGCTCTCCGGAGAGGCCAGGTAGTTCATCATCCTGTTGATGGTGACCGTGCGGATTCGGAAGGCGTGAAGGATGCTGCAGAGCCTCATCCTCTCCTTGAAGGAGATCAGCCCCGCGCCCGCCGGCGGCTGCGGCACGCTCCTGCTGCTGCTCGGCAGGGCCTGGGAAGAGGCGGGGGCATTACAAACTATCACCGGAAAGTGGCTGAAACAAAAACCTCCTCTGATTTTTTACCCCCCTGAGTGATGAATGACGAAGCTTAGAAATGAGAATGTATTCTCGTAAACGAGAAATTTTAAACATTTAATGGTATAATTAGTAGACTTAAGGTAAAATTTGAAATATTTAATGATATAATTAATAGACTTAGGGTGCGCAGCTGTACTTTCCTTGAGACAAAAATGTCCATTCATGCACAAAGGCTCTTTCTGCCCAGGAATAAAGATGCTTTTTTAACAATAAGCCTACAGCCAGCTTTGTCTAGTGACCCCTTAGACTGGGCTCAKCTGCCCGTGGCCAGAATCTCCAGGCTGTTGGGAGATGCTGTGTCAATACAAAGGCAATTAAGTTCTTTTAAAGTAGTTTTTGCTAAATAGACAAGCTTTTAACACCTATTCCCTGTACTCACTAATAATATTTATCAAAATTCATACACCCTATTTCATATTCAGTATGAATATGAAATATTCAGGTGTATCATATTTCAGTATTTGGAAGAGAACTAGAGCAATGTCCCTGTATCCTTCTACTCTATTTTTGAGTTCTCTGAGGATCTGGCAGAAAATCCTGTACCCCATCTCCTTGYGAGAGCGGAGCAGTGGGAAAGAAGGAGGGCTGCTAAGGAGCCGCACATCCGAGTCCTGATGTGTTGACCACATCGGCAAGGCAAACATATGAAGTGAGACACAGAATTCATAAGAATCAAGTCCCTTCTAGGAAAAATAACAGACAATTTTCTAAACTACCAGATTAAGGAAAGGTCGCTATTTGACTGACTACAGAATGGAGCACACTGGATTAAGAACTCCGGTTTAAGACAGAAATAGTCGAAAGGAAGGAGACAGAAATACTTACTTTCAWCATTTCATCAATAGTTGCCAGCACCTTTTGATCACTGAAGTTCTTCAGCTCTGCCCTGTAGGCATTCAGATCCTCATAGATGCCCTGCAGGCATTTATTCTGCAAAAGTCAGAATTATTAGGAAACGCAGGAATCTGTTGTCAAATGTTTTAAACATACAACAAGCAAAAGAAGGGGTTCTTTGGGGAAACTTGCAATTTACCGTATCAAAAGTAGATCTTTCCAGTGCTGGACAGTTTCCAGTCTGCAAATTAAAGAAGAAATGAGACATGGTGATTTTGTGGAAGTGTGAATTACACAGCTGTTCCATGAAAATATGATGCTGAAACCAGATTTTTATTTTTTTTTTACCCCTGGAGCCTCAGATGTGCAAGCTTTTATCGTGTTGATTTGATTCTCAGTGATATCTTCAAGATCCACCTCTTCAAGGGTACATTCAAATCCCAGCGTGCCGAGCTCCTGTGTTAAAAAGGGAATAAAAAAGGGTCATTGACTCAGCATCACGGTCCTGTGTATATGTATATGTAAATACACATCATTATAAGGGATGCATSACAGCTGCCTGCACTTGGCTGAATCCTAGGAATGAGGCTGTGTGAGGACTGAGGTTAAATACAAAACCTAGCAAATAGACTAAGAGACTGAAATGCACGTGGCAGTTATGTTTGATGGGAATAAGCTTGGGCTTTGCACAGATTTGTTTTGTATATTGTTGCGAATTGCACTGCCTCCATTACTTTAAATTACTCTCTCAGATACTGACTATTGAGAACTTTATGGTGCTGTAGTTTCAAATGTAAAGTATCTCTTAGAAAGTGAAAAATAACTAATACCATCTGCGCAGACATTTAACAGTGCTCACTGACCCATTGCAACTGTGGGAACAATGCACCTATCTAGTGGYGGGGGTTTTTGTGGCGCTCTGAGATGAAGCTTGCAACAATAGCAGGGAGTTTTAGCAAAAAAAAATTCCGCTTGGCACTACTGCCAGGGGACTTTATTGTGGAAAGTTGCTACAGCACCAAACCGACGACACCAGCAACAACATGCAAACATAACGACAAAGTCGGGAGCAAGTATTTCCTGAGCCGGCTCTGCAGGGGCCTTAGAGAAAGTGCAYGTCCAAAACTGAGAGTGCTCAAATCAGCTGTTGCTGCATTGCTGGCGCCGCTAACGGTGTGTGTGTTTCTGCAGGGCTGCAGTGAGTAAGGGCTGAGAAAGACACCTGAGCGAATCCGCATCCTAAAGGGCTGGTCAGGGGAGGCATGAAAGCACAGACCAGGTATGGAGTCTTAAAGGGGGTCTACAGAGAGCATCCGCCCGCCTGGGTACCATCACTGCTCCATCACCTCCCTCCCGGGTCCCGTCACCTCCTGCCTGGGTACCATCACTGCCCCATCACTGCCCTCCTGGGTCCTGTCACCTCCTG
>JASVER010000220.1:592872-623587 GCA_030449065.1 Oceanodroma leucorhoa
TCACTGCCCCATCACCTCCCTCCCGGGTCCCATCACCTCCCTCCCGGGTCCCATCACTGCCCCATCACCTCCCTACTGGATCCCGTCACTGCCCCATCACCTCCTGCCTGGGTGCCCTCACTGCTCCATCACTGCCCTCCTGGGTCCCATCACCTCCCTCCTGGGTCCCGTCACTGCCCCATCACCTTCCTCCTGGGTCCCGTCACCTCCCTCCCGGGTCCCATCACTGCCCTATCACCACCTGCCCATGTCCCCCCTCCACCCCCCACCCCGTTACCCCCGCCCCTTCGCAGACCTTCAGCCGGTGGAGGGAGACGTTGGCGGCCGCCAGCAGCTCCCGGGAACGGCTCAACCCGTCGGCGAGACGCTGGCGGGGGGGCGGCAGCGGCGGCGGCAGGGCCCGGGCGGGGGGCGGCAGGGCCAGCGCCAGGCAGAGCGCGGGCAGCAGCGCCCAGGGCCCGGCCCGCTGCCTGCGGTGCCGGAGGGCGGCGCTACGCGGCGCTGCCCGCCCGCCGCTGCCGGTGCCGGTGCCGGTGCCGCCGGTGCCGCCGCGCCGCCCCATGCCGCTGCCCAGGGACCGGTGCTGGAGCCGGCGGGGCCGCGGCGGTTTTTATAGGGGTGGCGGGAGCGGGAGTTCCCCCTCTTCTCCTTTCCTTTTCCCTTTCCAGCAGCGGCTGGATGAGCGCGGGGCCGGGCCCCGGGGGGACAGCCATCACTCATCCCGAGAATTCCTGCCGCCCGCCGGGAATCCCGGCACCGCGGCCCCTTTTTGGGGGGGGCGGGGGGAGGCTCCGAGCTCCTGCTCCCGGCGCCTGAGCCGGGCTGAGGGTGCTGCGGSGCAGATCTGGGCACTTGCGGAGGCTGGAAGTCCTTTATTCAGGACTATTCGCTTTGCACGCAGCGTGCAGCGAGCGTGTAGAAAAATCAGAATTGCTTCAAGTATGTGTATGACACATAGATCAGAATCATAGAATCCTAGAATAGTTTGGGTCGGAACGAACCTTTACAGGTCACCCAGTCCAACCCCCCTGCCGTGGGCAGGGACATCTTCCACTAGATCAGGTTGCCCAGAGCCCCGTCCAACCTGACCTTGGATGTTCCCAGGGATGGGGCATCTGCCACCTCTCTGGGCTGCCTGTGCCAGTGTTTCACCACCCTCATTGTAAAAAATTTCTACCTTATATCTAGTCTGAATCTACCCTCTGTTAGTTTAAAACCATTCCCCCTTGTCCTGTCACAACAGGCCCTTCTGAAAAGCTTGTGCCCATCTTTCTTACAAGCCCCCTTTAAGTACTGAAAGGCTGCAATAAGGTCTCCCCGAAGCCTTCTCTTCTCCAGGCTGAAYAATCCCAGCTCTCTCAGCCTTTCCTCATAGGAGAGGTGTTCCATCCCCCTGATCATTTTTGTGGCCTCCTCTGGACTCGCTCCAACAGGTCCATGTCCCTCCTGTGCTGAGGACCCCAGAGCTGGACATAGTGCTGCAGGGGGGGTCTCACCACAGCAGAGCAGAGGGGCAGAATCCCCTCCCTCGACCTGCTGGCCACGCTGCTTGTGATGCAGCCCAGGGTACGGTTGACCTTCTGGGTTGAGAGCGTGCATTGTCGGCTCATGTCCAGCTTTTCATCCACCAGCACCCCCAAGTCCTTCCCGGCCAGGCTGCTCTCAATCCCTTCATCCCCCAGCCTGTATTGGTACCGGGGGTTGTCCCGACCCAGGTGCAGGACCTTGCTCTTGGCCTTGTTGAACCTCATGAGGTTCACACGGGCCCACTTCTCGAGCTTGTCCAGGTCCCTGTGAGGCATCCCGTCCCTCAGGCGTGTCGACCGCACCACTCGGCTTGGTGTCATCTGCAAACTTGCTGAGGGTGCGCTCGATCCCACTGTCCATGTCATTGATGAAAATATTAAACAGTACCGGTCCCAATAGGACCCCTGTGGGACACCACTCATCACCAATCTCCATCTGGACATTGAGCCATTGACCACTACCCTCTGGATGCGACCATCCAAGCAGTTCCTCGCCCACCGGACAGTCCACCCATCAAATCCGTACCTCTCTGGTTTAGAGAGAAGGATGTTGTGGGGGACCATGTCAAAGGCCTTACAGAGGTCCACATAGATGACATCGGTAGTTCCGGAGAGGGCCCACATAAGCTTTTCCATTTCCATTCTTTATTATTAAAAACTGTAGTGATGAGATGTGATTAATGAATAGTCATGAAAACCTGCCTGGAAACTTGCTTTTTGCTGATATACTTGGTATAATCGCCAAATATTTCAGTATTAGTTCATATTGCATGTGGCCATTCTTAGCCTGGCCGAAAGGCTGTAGAAAACTTTTCTATCCGTCAGGTCTGCGTGAAGTCAATGGGAGTTTTGCTATCGACTTGGAAGGGAGCAGGATGAATCAAGAGTTTTATATTGCATTTTCAGATTCTTTTTATTTTAATTGACATCTTGTTTCCCATAAGAAGGTTGTGGTGTGTCTAGAGACTGACTTTGCTAGAATACCAGCTCTGCATAATTTTCCAATTTCGCTGTGTGTTTTCCATTTCTGCAGTAGTCATTAGGCTGTGGGCTGTGGTTTTAATCTTGTGTAGGAGACTTTTTTTTTTTTTTTTCTGACACAGAAGTGAAAGAGACCTTCGGAATATGCTTGCATGCGTGTTCTTGAAAAGGCATCTGTTCAGCTTTCCAGGTTTCTTTGCCCAATGCTCAGTCATAGCGTTGCCCTCAGCGGCAGGGCATGAGGTTTCTCTTCAGGTGGGGCACTAACACATAATTTGGACAACAGCTTCTTGGTTATGGCATTCCTGTGCTGCACTTAAGCATGTACTGGGATATTAGTTAGGGTTCTTTGTCCGAAAGGAGGAATATTTATCTCAAATACCTTTAGAGGTCTCTGAATGCAGCTGCTATTGAATGGGCATTGTGCACAGAGCAATTATCTCGGGGGAAGCTGTGCGTGGAGGTGCCTCTTCTCAATGGTCTCATGGGCCAGGAGAGAGGACTTTCCTTCCTGCTGCTGAGTCCCAGCTCCCGGAGGGATTTCTTTGTGACCTGAGGCAGTGAGGTGAGGGGAAAAACTGGGGCTAGAAGGTGTCCGATGTGTGCTGCTGAAAGCTGACTGGGGTGGCAAGAACATCTTCCCAGAGGACTTCACCTCCAAAGGGCCCCCCAGCAGCTCCCCGCTGTGGGGGACTGAAAAATACAGGCTACACAAGTAGGACAGCCACGCAAGTAGGACACTTCTGATTCCGTTCTGTGCAAAACCTTGAGCTATGTTTTCCTTTCTTCATGTAATTTCTATCTCTTATAATATATGGCTCACAGATAATTTGCAAGGAACATCCTGTTGTTGCACAGGTGTTTCCAAAGCAGAAATGCTTTCTTGGTCAGGGCTCCCTCAGCCCAACGATTAGGTAATGTATTACTGCAMCACAGGGCGGGTTTGATTTGCTGCTAAAATGGAATATATCCTAATACTGGTGAGTGAATTTTTTCCTCGTAGAAGAAGAAATAATTGAATGTTGCTACATTTGCTGTTTTACAAACAGGGAGGTTTTTCTCAATTATCTGTAAAGAACCATGCCCAAATGATACCATTGTCACCACTCATTTATTTTCCTGATAGCATCTGAAAYTGAAGTCCTTGCCATGCCGGGCTGCTGAAGATCCTTGTACACCTCTTGCAGGATCAGAGGCGACAAATCCAGAGACGCGCCGAAGCTCCAGCACTTGTAATCACCCTCTGCAGACCCCAATCGCCCCAACATAGCAATCCCACAGGTAATGTGGTGGGAGTCCCCGGGGCAGATCCTGAACACGATGTTAATGTGGTGGTTGTGCTAGTTTGGATGGGTGGTGAGTTGAGCCTGGCCAGTTTCTGCTCCTTTCGCCCGATTTGTACCAAATCTGTATTCTCTGCCCRACTGCAGTTGCGTTTTGGTCGTGGACAGAACGCGAGCGCACTCCTGGGTAAGGCACTTTTTATTGAGCTTTGTCTCAAAGTGATGTATAAGATATAATCTGCTGGGTCCTAGCAATGAGGTAATAAAGTCTTAATGATACGTTTATTTTGGGTAGACGTTATATCTGGTTTTCATTCCTAGCCTCATCCATCCGTCTGCCTCCTTCATCTCAAAGCATCCTATATTTGACCAGTCTTGAGCCTGAATTAAGCGTCTCAGTAATTACCGTGCACGATCTGCTCTTTGAGCAGCTCTGTCTGTCTGCTTTGCTCAGGGCAAGCAGGGGCTGGTGGCCAGCCCGGGGGAGGGGGGAGCCACCCACCTCAGCATCGGGGCCGCTGCTGCGGTCCCCGGGCTGGGCTGGTCTCAGGCACTAAYGTCTTTCTGCCTTACCTGCAAAATGGGAATAATTGTAGATCTATGGGCTGGGCTTTGTTGTTCTTTAGTCGTTACATACAGCCTAAGATCTAATATTAATATTATTTGGGGGAATTAGACTTAATAATTTTTTCTACGTCAGCAGCATCCAAAAATGAAAAGCAAGTTCTTCTGAAATTGAAAAATCTGTGTCCTTTTTATTGCATATTGTGTCTTGATCTCAGGTACCCATCTCATCAGGCAAGTAAAGGATTATGAAGGTGGAGCGATGCATTTGTTATTAAAGCAACAAAGATAGGGATATATCATGTACGCATTTAGAGATACAGTGCAGTAATTGCATACCATAGTCTATTAAAACTGTTAGAAGATGTATGATTTTACATGAGAAAATGTAATTCCACTGCCTTTATTTCAATCATAAATTGCTCTTGCTGAAATTAACCTCCAGAGCAAAATAAGAACCATTCTGGGTCTAGCTATAAAACTGTAACATTATTGTAGTCAAATCTGGATGAGGCTCTGTTCTTGGCTGCGCTGCACTCAACCGAAGCAATACTTAAAAATCCTATTTGAAAAAGAAAGGAAAAACAATAATAATAAAGAAACCCAATTTGAAAAAACCCAAACCCCCAACCCCCTCAGTTCAGTTTAGTTTTGAGGACTGCATATGCGAGTGATGAGAAATAGGGTCTTCTCCAGCCACACTGTTCCAAAAAACTGGGAGATTCCTGGAAATGCGTGCCGACACGAGGCACTGCGGTGCTAACCTTTTGTTTCAGTCTTGGCTTGCCTTCTCTCCCCTCTTACCAATAGCAATCTAATTTTTGTCTTCATGGTTGCTCTCAAAGTCCAAGCTAGATGAAGACCACCTTGCTTTCAGAGTAAGCTCCATGAGCATCACACGCCGCCCTCTTCATCGTCAGCTGTGTGCTGGGGTGAAGTGGGTGGTGAGGGATATTTCCTAACCGGGTCTCCGCTTGTGTGGTGTTACTTCTCCTGTAACCTGTCAAATTACATGAATTTTCTTCATTAGCAGGCCAGCTCCCAAACCCTTTGTGAAGGTTGTGTAGCAACTTGTAACATATCTTCAATGGGAAGAGATGGGTTGTTGTAGGAGAGTCCTATTCCCCTTAATCATAATTATATATAATTATGCAACAATTTTATATATATATAAATTAAAGCTGCAGTATGATTATATCACAGCTAGGCTGACAATTTTAGGTAGTTGTATCTAGGCTGTTAATTGAAGATAGTTGTAGATGCTACATGTTGTGTGGAATAAGATTTCTGGATGCTTCAGTAAATAAAACTAGTTTTTATACTATTTACTGCTCTCAGAACAGATGGAAGATTGATCACGGGTCATTTTTTTGCTCCTGGTCAGATATCTTGCCAGAATAGCCTCACTGACAGAAGCGTTGCTTCTGATTTATGTTGGGATAGCTCCATAAAATGGGAAAGCAAAGACCTGAAACTTGCCAGGTGGTTTTTTGGCTGTTGGTGCTTATTCATTGAGGAATCCCCTGCAATACGTAACCGTACGCATGTGCTGAAGTTCTATTGCTTTGAAAGCTAAAGTCACATAATTAAATGTTATTTCTGAGTCAAAGTGGCTTTCCTGAACCCGCAGTCAGCCCGCTGAAACCCGTCAGATCCTGGGTGTTAATCATCACCTGCGCCTCTTGGCTCTTCTCTCTTCCAGCCGCCGCCGGAGTCCGCCCGGTTTTCCCCGTGGCCCTGCCGTGCRCTGCAGCATCTCTGCTCTTCACGGCGGGTTTCTGGCCGTTGGCTTTCAGGTGACAGCCTGGCACCTTTGGGTCCGGTGGGACTGGGGACCCCCAAATGCGGGTGTTATTTGCAGGCTCCACTCCAAAGCTCGAATCCACATGCCAGGGTACAGCCTTTTCCGGGAAAGGGATGGAGCTGGTGGTGACGGCTGGATAGGTGCCGTAGCTCCCTAAAAACCACACAGGTAATTTGAACGGTTACGTTTTGGACAGGTAACTTCTCACACTGAAACGGAAGGATTGTTTGAAGAGCTTCCTAGAACATGGGGGGAAAGGAAGGGTTTTTTTGAATCAAGGTATGCCTGAGATAAGACAAGAGCTATGTTTTTTTATCCCAAATTTTTTTCAGCGGCTATTTCAATTGGATCTAGGAGCTGATTTTTTTTCCCCATCATCAACTGGCTGCGTTTACTGCAAGGTTAACTGCAAAGCTTTCTATTAAGGSAACATCAGTGCCCACCTCAGCATTGTCACTCTAAGGGATTGCCATACTTAGCTCGCAATGCTTTATAGAAAATAAAAGATGTGGGCGAGATCCAGGAACCCTTACCCACAGAAACAGCRTTGGTGATGTGGGTAAAACTCTGCCTCAACCCTGTGGGTTTTGTTTTAAAGTTTTATGACATTAATAGAAATAAAAAGCTCCCGTGAGGACCTTCACGGGTCTGGATGGTGCTGCAGGGCGCAGGGGTGGGTGCCGAGGGCCGGGGCACCGCGTCGGTCCCCTGGTCCCTCCGTCAGAGCACGAAGCAGTGGTGCCTCTCCTGCCCATCACCCTGGGGCCGCAGGACCCCCATGGGATCCTCCTTTGTCTCCTTGTTTTCTCTGCCCCCCCCCAGCCCTGAAAACACCCGGGTGAGTAACGGGACTGGTGCCAGCGGTGCCTGTGGTTTCGTGTGCGGGGAGGGAGCGCTGGCTTCTGCTGAGCACAGCGCTGACGGGCTGCCGGCACTTTCGATGGTCCCTCTTTCGTCTCGCTTTCTGTTTCCACCCACTGCAGCGTTTCTCATCTCCAGGTGCTTTTTTATTGTTCTTTCACCCRTCCCTTTTACCTCCTGCCTGGGGGTGCAAAAGCTCTCGGGGGGGTTCGGACGCTGCGGCTCTGACCTGATGGGCAGGCGGGAGCATGGCTGTGATGGGAGAAAGGGGTGACTGTAGTTTTGCTCTCTTCTTGCTGGTTTTGTATTTGCCATTTCACCTGGCAGTGGTGATGCACCCGGGGAAAAAGCCAGGAGCGTTGATACTGGTTGAGCAGGAGATGCATCAGCGCGGCATTTTTCTTGCATTTCTTTGCTGCAACGTGACAGTCTGAATCGCATTAGTGATGGATTCAGCCCTTCACCCCATCCTGAAGAAGCAGGATGGGGAAAGCGTTCACGCTTTCGGTGCTGAGCCAGCCGATGATTCAATACCCGAGAACACTTACCGAGTTGCACAAGTCAGAGTCTCGAGTGCTTGGGGATACCCGGAGAGCTGCTGGCATGACTCACGGTTAGAGTATTCCCCGATGAGAGAGGGAACCAAGCTCCAGTCCCAAGAACTCGTGTTTGGTAGGGGTTGTTTGAGCACCTGTCCCTCTGGAGAAGGCTCTGCCCAGGATTTCGTGATGGGGCGAAGCATTCTGCGATGTGCTGTACAGGCGGGAGGGAGCCTCTGGGTCGAGCCCTCCCCTGGCAGGTATATGTGTCCCCTGTTCTGTACAGGGAGACATTTAATTTGTTTTTTATACTTTGGTGAACATTAAAAAAAAAAARTGCAGTCTCAGTGAAATGAAGCCCTGACCGAAAGGAGATTATAACCCCTAGGGCTTTGTGGGAAAGGTGGGAAAGGGACCAGTCCTTTCCACTAAAGCAATTATTAGAAGAAAATAATGTCTCTCCATGGGCAAAACCCAGCACTTGTGGCATCACAGGGTGGTATTTTGTCTGCCAGGCACAGGCAGCATGTGCTGGAGGGACGGGCAGGGACATCCCGAACCCTGCAATGGTCACTAGGAGGGACCGGAGCAGCCGATGTGCTTGCAGGAGTGAGGACTGTATGTGTGAGTAGAGTCTGAGTAACGTACGGATTACATGTGTGAGCAAGTGCCATTTGACGTCCAACCTTCGGTTGGAAATATTTGCAACCACAAATATTTGCTTTCTACCCCAAACTTGCCAGCCAGGGCTCCCCACGCAGGCTGGGTGACCGAAGCCCTGCAGAGCCTGAGCGCTGGTTTTCTTTAGCTGGCTTCCACTCAGTATGAATGAGGGGCTCTGCGGTGGGTTAACGACTCATTGCACATCTGGCTGCATCCTTCAGCATCGGCAAAGGAAAGCTGACGGTACCGAATCCGGCATCTGCCTTTGCCCGCTCGGACCCTCTCGCAGCGTACGTGCTGTGCGTGAGGCTGGGCTGYGGGCGCAGCCAGCCCTGCTGGGTCAGTGGGCAAAAATGTGGGTCACACCAGAGGCTTAAGAGATGTAATCTGTGAAATTATTTCTAATGTAGCTGTTACAAATTTTGTTTTAATTTTAAAATGATCAAAATAGAAATTTCTGGATTTGGTTTGATTAGAGCATAAAAGAAGCATCACATCCAAACTGTGTGAAGCTGTATAATTATATRTAAGCTATTTCCAGTTCTTTGTCCGAAGCCTGTGTTGATTGCTCAGAGGAGCAGACTCCCCGTTGGGTCCCGGGAACCTGCGTGCATTGGCCCACTCCTGCCAGCCAGCGTGGAGAGCTGCATTTTGCCCATGTGCAAAGCAAAAAAAAAGCCGCAGTGACAGCCGTGGGGCAGGTCGGGCTGTGCTGTTCTGTTGGGCAGAATAATCCCTCGTTTCCACGGGCTAGGGCGAGCGCAGCGACGCCGGCTCCACCGCAGGGATGAGCATCTGGGTGTGATACGGGGACACCGTATCTGGGTGATAGGGGGCTGCAGGAACCAGCTGTGGTGGGGATGGGGAGGGGACGCCTGGCACCCTGACACATGTCACCGAGAGCCCTTCGTGAGGATCTACCGCTTCACCCCAAGTCGAGGGAGAGCTGCTGCCCCGGGAGGTTTCCCTGGCTGTGTTTGGGTTCACCTTGGCAGCGATGAGGCTTCGTTCATCACGGCCCCGTTAACGGGGGTGCTGAGGCAGGGTAGCACACAGAGCCTCTCCCCCAAGAGCCGGCAGGAGCAGAAGCCGTGGTACCCCACACCCGGGAGGAGCAGCCCTCTGAAATGAGAAAGAACGATTTGGAGAGCCRTGAGCTATGCTCGTACATGTTGGATTTTATTTTTTTTTCCTTGGGTGTGTAATGATTCTTCCCCTTGAGGTCATCTCAYGGGTATTTGAGCCTCTGTTACCTCTCACCATAGCCTGGCACAYGTATGTCACCCCCTCTGCACCGCTGGCTAGGCAATACCTGCTACGAAGCCCTAACTGGCAGSGAGCAAAGGCTTTGCGGCTAATCCAAAGAAGAAGCTGCTGTTCCCGTATTTGTGGAGCCGCGAGCATCTCCAGGGCGATGCAGGGAGGGTCACCCAGCCACAACCGGGCTCGCCGCTCGCTCCGTGCCGGCTGACATCTGGGACCTCCCGTGCTGGAAGACGAAGCCGCTGCTCCTAAGGAAACTCGCTGAGCACGTAAGCGTGGGGCAGCCCTGTGTCCCGCGGGGGGGTGGCTCTGGGGCTGGGCTGGGTGGTCACCCTAAAGACATCCTGCAGAGGGGAATTGGTGTGCTGGGACAGGGTCACAGCTGAGGTATAAGGTACAGCAGCTCCCGCGGAGAAGGACAGGGAAGAGCGGTGGTGACCGGGTGCTGCAAGGCTGGGCAAGGACCAGCAGAAGAGCTGGTACTTTCAGGTCGGGTATTTKCCTCCCCGGCCAAGGCAGCATCGACTGCTCCGCATGTCCCAGCACCAGGGCAGCCCCTGCTCGTCAACTAGCTCGTGACTGCTAGCACAGAGGAGRTATAGTATGGAGAGGAGAAAATGTATGGTAGCGCGGTAGATAAGTCTTCAGCTGCCCCCAGGTATCCGCTCATGGTTTTGATTAAGAAAAAAATCGCAATATTGGATTTTATASTGAGTACAGAAAATTAAATGGGGTCCCGTGAAAGCGCATGCGTTGGGCACTGTGAACTGCGGCAAAGTCAATCTTGTTTCCCCGAGCTGGAGCTGGGTGTTCACTAGAGGAAGCAAATTCAAACCCAGGGAAGAAGAAACCCTGCGTTTGCCGTGCGGACGGGGCCTGCGGCACTTCCAGGTGCTGTCCTTCCCTTGGCGAAGGCACCGAGAGCCCGGAGGCTTCGTTTTGCTCGTGGCTACATCCAGCTGCTGGCCCTGCAGGGGCTTTGCAGGAGATCCAACCCATTTCCAAGTGGGCTGTGCTAAGCTGCAGGCTGCTGGCCTGATGTGGAACTCCAAGGCACCCCAAATATGATTGCACAACCTCTAGCCACATCTTCCAACCCAAAACATCTGCTGCCGGCAGATGTGCATGGATGCCGGGGCTGGTGTCCATTTTCTCCCCAGACCTCATGTTCTGAGGCAGCGGGAAGGTGCAGGACGAGTGGTCTGACACAGTGATGTGGACCCCTTCCCCACTCCCAAAAATAGATCTCTGGGWGGTTTTGGAGCTGCAGACCAAAATAAGAGCTTGCCAGCTCTTATTCTTGCTTTGGGGGAGTTGGTCCTTTGCAGCCGTGGGTGCCGGTTACTCCGGCAAAGCTGCTTGAATATCCGATGGGAGTTTTCCAAACTATCTCCTTCCCGGGGGTCCCTACCTCTGGGGTGGGCTGAGGCCGACACCTGGGAAAATTCCCCCTCCCAAGCTCTGCCGGCCGTTTCGCTGACGGCAGYGGAGGAGTGCTGAGCCGGCTGCCTGGAAACGGCTGCTGCCCGCAGGCTGTCAGCTCAGGAGATCCACGTGAAACCCTGCAATTCCCTTTTTTCATACAGCTGTAGCTATTTCACTTTTCTTTTGAAGGCGTGTTTCTTCCCCAACCGTGCTGTCGGTGGGAAGCCGAGGGGTAGGTGGGCACGGCAATGACCAGCACGGTGGCCAGGCTCTGCTGCCAGTCTTTCATGGCAATCGCTCCATCGGCAATACAGCCAGCACCCCAATTTGGCATCAAATACTAAAAGTCATGAACTAGACGAGGCTGTGGTGGGTCAGAGCCTTTTGCACCACCGAGAACGGGGATCATTTATTTTGCATAGATCCTTTTTTTCCCCGTACAGTCAAGAGACTTGAAAAATTTTAAATAATATTTTGGTGCTAAGAAGGAGCTGACGGTTGACATAAGTGAARAGGGAAGGTCTAATCCTACTCAGTGTGCCCAAGGAAAGCTGCTTTAGCACAAGACTTGGCACTTGCTGGCAAAGCACCCAGTGGCTTTGCTGCCGGTGGCCCTGCCTGTGGCGTGGAGGATGTCCCCGGTCACCTCTGGGGCAGCGGGCGGAGGACAAAACATCCCACACACATGGGTTTCGCTTTGCTTTACAATAAGAAGGAAGAGAAACTCCCCGGGAGCAGGCGTAGGCTTCTGCAGGGAAGCGAGCGCGGACCGTAAGCCCCCCCCCCCCGATGGCTTTTTCTTGGGGAAGCCCTCTGCAAAGCTGAGCCTCCCGCGGGGCTCTGCAAGGACAGGTTTGCTTTAAAGAGGTAAAAACCAGCTCCTTCGTGCCAACGRGCAGCAGTGCAAAGCAACGGGGAACGTCCTCGAGCGGGCTGGGAGCGGGGACCTCGCAGGCAGCACGCACGGGGCTGTGTCCCACTGCCCCAACCCTTCTCGTCTGACTCCACATATGACTTAATTCTCGTTAGTTCGTGTCTTTTGAAGGATGAAATAAGGAAAGTAAAAGGCCGTGTGTATGCTCCGCTGTGGTTTTACACGTGCACAGTCCGTGCCGGTACCCGTGTGCCCGGTGAGATGATGGGCAGCATGGCCCGTGCACAGGGACCGCGGCTCCTCCGCGGCGGGGAGCGGCTGGGTGGGTCACCAAAAAAGGGAGAAAAAAATAAAAGGGGAACCCAAGCCGCAAGGTTAGTTTGAGAGGAAGCATCTGGCTCATAAAGCACATCTCTGTTCCCAAGGGCTGCTTTAACGTCAGCGGGACATTATCTCAGACATCAGAATGATTTTTTTTTTYCTAATGCAACATTTCATGCTTTTCAAGCCCAGGTGAGTTTAGGACCAAGAGACAGACTTAAAAAATGAAGAGGAAAAGCAAGCAGAATTTCCCCTGGATGGCTGGAATTAGCTGAGGAAAGGGGTGTCRGAGGGGAGCGCGACGGGGACAGGACGCGGCGTGCCGAGGAGCAGGGCCTTTCCTGCCCGGCTGGCTATTCAGGCAGCATGTGAAAAAAAAAATAAATAATGTTGCAACACCTAAAAAACCAAGGGTGAGCCTGGCAGCACCCTCAGGTCTCGGCAGCCCTGCCCAGACCCCGGGGCTGCTTCGGGCACCCGACGGTCGGAYGCCGAATCCTGGTCCCCGGGGTGGAGCAGTGGCCGCTGTCCTAACAGAAGCTGCTTATTACTGTCCCTGCTGAGGTCACCCCCCCMGAAAGCAACCTTCTGACCGAGAGCCCTTTGAGTTTCCTTCGGGGAATTCGGCTCCAGGGTTACRGTACCGATACTGGGAGTCCCAGGTGGAACCGTGTAAATGCCCCATTCATGGAAGAAAAACGTCAACAAGAAAAAAGAAAAAAAACCACCAAGGCAGAGCAAAACCCCAAAATTCTCCCTAAGGACGGGGCTCCCAAAAATCCCATGCTGTGAGGAGCAGCTATTCCCAGTGGATATACAGAATTAGCTACAGCCAAGTGCGGCTGGTGCGTGGAGGGTGGCAGGCTGGGCGATGCGGGGGGCTTGCGGGACCCCCAGCCCCATGGCCCGGGTGCATGCAGGGCGGGTAGGTGTTTTTGCTGGCTGCATCAGGTACTTTTGGTGACTTCTAGTCTCAGGAGGTACTTTTCCCATTGCACACAGTGAGGTGCGGGCAGCCTGCAGAAGGAAAAGACTGCAAAAAGTCTGGCATCCAGTGCGAGATGGTTTATGTTTGGTGGGGACAAGGGGAGGAGGAACCAAAAACCTACCCAGGAGGATACAGACTCAGAAAGTGGGACCGATACCCAGAAAGAAATAGGTGACAAAATACACATTGCCCGTGACAGGGCGGCAGCAGCAGCTCAGAAACCACGCAACACCTTTCTCTTTTAAAAACGTCATTTAATCCATTAATTCCACAGCATTGCCATCATACACACCAGCACGACACCTCGGTACASGGGACACAGAGCCAAGGAGATGCAGTTACCCAGAAACACGCTTTTTCTTAAAAAAYGACCCAATCCCCTAAGGTTGTAAGGGGGAAAACCAGTGGTAGGTGACCGGAATAACTAGTTCTCTTCAGCAAGTTAAAGGCACTTAGCAGGAACGAAACTCCAGCCCGGCCCGGCTGCCTCACCCCGGTGCCCCACAAGCTGGACCCTGGCAGGGATGATGCTGGGGGKGGCTGCGGAGGGCGCGGGGTTCCCCGGGAGCACCCGGGGGCTTTCTTGCTTTTTTTCTGTTTTTTTTTTTTTTTTTAAAGCTGAAAGCAAACTTTTTGCATTTGGGGCTTTCGCTGTTCATGCTTTAAATCCAGCGGTATCCTCACCGATACCCGCACAGCCGCTTCTGATGGAGGCAGCAGCTCCGCGGTCCCCGTGGGGAGAATTTTGGCCTCAGAGCGCTGCAAACACGGCATTTTACAGAGCAGAACTATAAAACCMAGCAGGTCTCCCCACGTGTAGGCAACAGCACCAAGCCAACCAAGAGCTACAGGCAAACTAACACCCCTAATACATTTATTTTTTTCTGCATAGATTCAAAAAAAGCAAAATAAGAGGAGTTTACATCGTCCCTGGTCTGCAGGTGAGGGCTCTCCAACCTAACCCGTCCCAGCACCTTTCTAAAAAAGCTGGGGGCAGGCACAGCTCCCCGCCTGGGGACACTGCCCGGCAGGGACAGGGGACACGGCCCCCCCGGGGGCTGCGGGACAGGGATTGTCCACTGGAAACCCCACAGAGCAACTGCTGGGAAAGGAAAAACAACCCTAAGTTAAACCAACCCCCCCCAGCCCCAGCCCCAGCCCACCCCGCCGAGGGCTGGCGCTTTTGCACTTTCTGCAAAAAAGAAGGGGAAAAAAAAAAAAGTCATTTTCTAAAACACATTCTTGGCAGGGGATGAAATTTTAATGCAGCTCACGCTTTTCTGAAAACACCCTGAATAAGTCATTAGCCAGACCCTTCGCTAAGATGAATTTGCCCCCGAGGAAAAAAGAATTAAAATGTAAAAAGCTGGTGCGTGCGACGTGTGTCTGCTGCTGGCTATGGCCGGGCAGCCTTAGGAAGGGGGTGGCCGAGCTGCTTTCAGCGTTAAATCAAGTAAGTGAGGGATGGAGACAGACCTGTGGGTCTCCCAGTGCCCCTCCTCGGGTACGAGGACACATCCAGCCCTCAGCTGATGAACRCAGATAGGAACGGGGAGCCCAGCCCAAAGGCAGAGAGGTGAGTAATTGCCATATATAATACATTTAATATGCTGCTTAGATTTTTAACATAGACTTTTTTTTTTTTTTTATTTCTGACATTGGCGAGTCATTTAAATATTTAGCCCAGACAATAAAATATAAAAAACCCATCTACAGTATGTGCCTGCTGATTTGAACAATAGTCACAATATTAGGGCCCAGTGAATGTTATTATTGAAGAATCTCTTAAGTCCATCTCACACATATATTATGAACTTACAAATAAATAACTCTACAAAAATCCTGTCTTCTCTCCATAATTTCATGTGATAGGCAAAAAAAAAAAAAAGGCTCTTTCTGGTGGTGACAAATTAGGAATTGCACATTTAGTTCGAGGAATACATTACTGGTGCCTCACCAAAGTCAACCACTAGGCAACAAAAAGACGTATCATATGAAACAATTTTTTAAATTTTTATTTTACATATTTATACATAAAACTTTCAAGGTAACTCTCTGAATCCAACCGAATGTTAATAGCACATCTAAAAATGAATGTCAGGTAGTCAACATTCACAAAATGTTGAAAACTGATTAAAATATACATATTACTGAAAGCTACAACTTCACTACGAGGCAGGCATGTATTTTTTTGACTTGTATAGCACCGTCAAGTACAGTTTCTTTATTTTAAAACTACAGTGAAGAATAAAAAAGTAGTCAATGGTAAAATATCATTCAACTGAAAATCTCTAAACAAACAAAAATAAAGTTAAACTACCCTCTCTTCTCACCCATGATTTATAATGTTATAAGTACTGTACATTTTTCGTAATAATATTATTAAAATGCCTGATATTTAGTGGCACGAGTAAAAAAATTAAAATAAATTAAGAAGCAGAGGCCAATCACCGGACATAAAGCTTCAGACATGGTCAATGACTAACACTGTTTTTTTTTTCTTGCGTGCCACCGTGGACATCAGCGCTTGGACACACACAGAAGCAAAATGAAGTCTCGCTCCAGCTCTGCTCCCGGGGCTCCGGGGTTCATTTTGCCGGCATCTTCTCTGCCATGTGCTTCTGCTGACTCTCGGCGTGTCTGGGGGGAGGAAAGAAGCTGCGTTATTCACTGCGCCGAGGGGGGGGTGAAAACCCAAACCACGCGCAGGGCTGCGCCCCGAGCCAGCATCTGTGCCGTGCTGGCAGCGAACCAAAAATCACATTTTTCCCCGAGGAAAAAACAAGCGCCGAGCGAGGGATGCGAGGTCTCTGCCCCGGCTCCTTCCCRGCGGGAGGGGACCGGGAGGTGGGCAAAGGGAAGAGGAAACCCTTCTCCGGAGCAGTTCTGGGATCGTTTCCCCCCCTCCTGCAGGGACGGCCGGCGCGTTCGCCCCCGAACAACGCCGGGATGGGGAGAGCCGGTGCCCCCCGACATGCACCAAAGCCCCCACCATCCCGAGCAGCCTTCCAAATAATTTCATTTACTAAACTGCCATTAATTGCGTCCAGGAAGCAAAGCCTTTCCCGAAGCCCAGAAGGAGAAAGAGATGCGAGGTGGTGCCGGCGTTTGCCTCCTGACCCAGCTCCCAAATCCCCCCCTTGCATCACTCGCTCCTTGTGAAGGGAAGCGGCGACGGTGTCTTGCAAGACTCGGAAGCGACGACCTGCCTGCTCGTCCCCTGGGGCTGCCATCCCTGCGGGCAGCACGGGAACTGCTCCCCAAATCCCTCAGGGCCACCCCAGCTGGCGGAAACTTTTTCCAGGCAGAGCACCGTCAAATCTCAACCAGCTGCTACGCAGCACCGTGATGTTTTAAAATAGAAACAAATTTAGGCTGTATTTTTCGCAAGCTTAATGCTTCGGTTCTGAAACCGCAGTCCTCATGCACTGACAATAACCAGTATCATCTTTTTCAGCTTTTTTTCCCCCAAAACTTTCAATACTTCTTAGTGTTTCTGCAGCTCATCACTAGTTATCTCAAAGGAAAATGCCTCTTAAACCTTGCCGCCCGGGAGATGGAGTCCTTTAGGAAACCCGCCTATATTCTGCAAGGCTTTCCATTTTATCGGTTAGAGAACATTAATATTTAAGAGACTCAGAAATTCTCCTGTCGGTCAAGTCCTCCTGCCGGCGGAGGCAGGTCGGCTGTAGCTCATCCCGGTGAGAGGGATGGGGAGACACTGGGAGCCCCTTGGATTTTCCTTGGATGCACTGGGAGTTGGCAGCATCGCTCCTTCCCAGGCTCTTTTCAGGCTTCAGAAAGGGAAACACCAGTTCAAGCGCATGCACCAACACCCACGTTTGGGGAGCTCTTGAAAGCCGCTGATGGGTCTCCAGAACCCAAGTGCCTTGATCTCTTGTTCTGAAGGAGAGAGCAGCGTCCTGCTCAGCCCTGCTCCCCTCTTCACGCACAGCACTTGGCAGAGAAACCCGCGCCTTGCAGCCAGCAGCATCACCATCTAACCTACCTTTGATGGCAAAGGCTTTCCTACCAAAATTCTGCTAAGAGAAAACCCCTACGTGCTGCTGACGGTGAGCTGGGACCTGAGAGGAGAGAGAAATGGGACCCGAGGAGCCTCCTTCACCTGGTCAGGTCCTCGATGTCCACCAGCATGGCATCCTGCTCCGTGTGCAGCTCGTCCCGAATGAGCAGCAGCTGCACCAGCTCCTCGTTCAAGCCTGGTGCCGGGGAGAAAGGGGGTGAGTTTGTGATGTCCCGGGGAATCCCGGTTTGGGACCCATGCGCCATCCTTCCCCACCGCGTTACACATAAGCTGGTGAGGAGAACCAGGAGGGACCTCCCTAAAGGATGCATGTTCTCTAGGATAAACTCAGCCTTCCCTCACTTGTGGGCAATAACCCTGAGCATGAAACATGCCGCAGAGAGCGGCCGAGCCGCTCGCCCRGGCAGCCTCGGGTTTAGCTTTTTAATTCCCTGCGGCAACGCAGAACACGCTGCCCACCCGTCCCGGTTTGGGGTTACTGTCCAAGCCGGYCCCTCTGCTCAAGAGGGACGCTCCTGACATTGGATTCTTGCTCGGGCTTGTGTCAAAGAGCAGAGACGAAGAAAACAAAAAGGATCACGTGAAAAATTCACCTGCCGGCACGGGCTCCGCTGAAGGCTTTACCTGCCCATCACTCACTGCCAGAGCTGGTGTTTACACTGCTTAAATACAGCTGTACTGGTTTAASGCCTCTTCCGTTTGGGAAGCCAGCTTGGTGTTAATGACATTAACACTTATGCTCCCAACCTTGGGGGCTTTCTAAAGCGACCCAACAGCGCAGCTCTGCCTCCTCAGCGGGGCTGCTTCCAGAAGGGATGCCAATTCAGCAAGGCGAGTAGGGAAGGAACTCCCAGCAGCTCCCAACCAACCCTTTTCTTGACCTACAGCCACCAGAGAAGTCTACTCCCCAAAYTGTTAATTAATTAATTAATTGGAAGATGGCGATCCCTTGGGGGAAAAAAAATCCCTGGATCTCTTGGAGAAAACAAAGACAGATGAGGCGGTGGGGCACCGTCCCTGTGGGCAAACGCAAGGACCCATGAAATGTGCTGAAGCACTGCAAGAGTGGATTTACCCCGGGATGTTTGCTAAACTGGAGGGTTTCTCCACTGATGGGTGGTTTTGATGCCATGGCATAGCGTCACATGAAGATGCAGCCCTAAAGCCATGAATGGCAGGTGCTTCCAGGACAGGCAGACTTCCCAAGAGCATTTTGAGCCGACCAAGTTTTGAGTTACAAGTAGGGCATTAGATGCCGGCACAATGCTACAACCCCCCTCTCTTACGGAGCCAAGCCAGCACTTTAGGAGAAACTGAAAAAAGGAAAGACAAAGGCTGAAGCAGCCAAATCTGGAGAGAACTCCATCTCCAGCTTCTGTGGTGTGCCTCTTCCATGTTATTATACATTTATCAACATTTCTATGTGTATCCTGGAGAACTGTTCTTAATTAAACAGGACATAGCAAAGAATAATTAAACAAGTATCACTTACTTTCTATCTGTGAGTGGAGATCATTGACTATCACTTGTAGCTGCCCGATAGTCATGTCTCTTAGATCAGTGGGTTTTAAACTTCTCTTCATCAGGCATTCACTTATATGAGGCATATGTGGCAGCTGAAAAGAAATTTTCAATTTTTTACTGTTTTCTTAGAATTATTTGTATTCCAGCACAGCGTCAGACAGTATTGCGGGTATCCCCTTTCACAAGCCTGCACCAAGGACCGCACTGTCCGCACATCAAGCTGCAAAACGAGCTGAAACATCTACACAACGTTTGACCCAAGTCTTCAGATCTACCAGCATCAGTGGTGGACTGACGCAAGGGAAGGCGAGGGCTATGGCGAGCAGCGTTGTACCGAGGCAGGAATGCTCCAGCTCGGGATGAGATGGGCTGAGCAGACTAAACCTTAAGGATGAGCAGCATCATGTCGCTGCCAGCCTCAAGGCAGTAACACCCTTCACGCTTCATCATCTCATTCCCTGCATCCATCCCGCTSCCGTAATGCCCCGATAAGATGACCCATGTCGACCCTTCAACTCCCGACTGACGGCCCCTATCTCCACTGCTCCTCTGCGTGTCTACAAGCACCGTGCACGAGCACCGCTGGCCGCTGTACGCGTCTCCAGAAGCAAAGCAAACAGCAAAAGGGCTGGTGTTACCCCCCCGCGCTGTCCCACGGCCCCCACTTACAAGATCCGCTACCGGCGATTTCTTCCTGTTCTGCTTTTCCACCTCGACCTGCATTTTGGCCATGGGCTTTGCCATAGCCAAGGCCATTTTGGCTTCAGCTTGGAGTTTCTTTTGCCTGGTGAGGAAGTCCATGTCGTCGAGGGACTCCGACTCTTCCTCCGTCGTGTCTCTGTCGGAGTAGGACGAGCTCTGCTTGCTCTGGGGAAGCAGACACGCAGCCGTTACAGCACCGTCGCCCCAACCGTGCCACGGCAAAGTTTGCTGTTAACATATTTTTGTACACGTACAAGCGGTATCATTTCTACAGAAAAGGTGAAGAGCAGGGATTTTTTTAAAATCTTAATCCACAAGATTATCTTTTAAAATCAGAGTAATTCCCAGAYGGGTCCCCTTGACTATTAATAGCACCTCGAGCACTTCAAACAGGAAGAGGAGCCAACCAGATCAACAGGCGTTTAAGGGACAGACTGGTTAAGCTGGAGGAAAACATCTGGGGCCGCGGTGTTATATTCACAAAGGAAGAGAGGAGAGGAAAGCTGGCGGGAGCTGATACCGAGTCCTATCCATTACTGCCCTGATAATTATCAGAGCCAAAAAGAAAGGGAGGAAGGAAGGAAGAAGGAACACCTTCACACGAAGGCATCTGCTCTACAGCAGCTCTGTGCAAGCCAGGGGCAATTTGCTATCTGCCCCTCAGCATCTCGCATTTCTTTTATTGATGGCTGAAGATGCTGCTCTGGGGTTTAGCATTGCTGTTTTAATAGGATCAGCTCTTTATCAGCTTCCATTATATATGGCCTCATGTCTTTCCATTCTCCGGAGCCTCTGTGGGATGGGTTCTCGGACCTACCATGGGCGACAACGGCGTGTCCAAGCTGGTTTCTGTCTTGCTGTCGTCGGCGTCGCTGTCCTTGTCGCTGCCGCTGTCGTTCACGAAGCAAATCTGCAGGTTCATCCCGCTTTGTAATCTGCGGGGGGAAAGGAGAGGTGACACCGCAGCCCCCTCGCCCCGGCTCTCCCCGCCACGCCGATGGGTTGCGCGGGCAAGATGCTGGAGCGCCGTCAGCAGCCAGTCATTCGCCTTTTGAAAGGATGCTGTTGTCCTGGTGCTGTATTGGCCTCAGGGAAATACAACCATTTTCACTTTTGTCCAAGAAGATGGTCGTCCCCSACCCAAAAGCCGAGCCAGGACCACCAGCCTGTGGCATGGGCACGGGCAAGCTCCCGCTGCTGCCCAGCGCTGCCATTTCTGAGCAGCAGTTCAACGTGGGACTGGGAACTCAGCGGCATGGTAACGGTAATGCTTCTACCACCATCTATTGATGAACTTCAGAATTGCCGAGATACTGCAGGGCTTCTGTCATCACAGGTGGCTATACTATTACATTAAATAAAATATTATATAGAAAGTATATATAAAATATATCAAATATATTTTATATATAAATATATAAATATATAGATAAATAGATAAAATACTATTATGTTATATAAAATAATGTGTTAATGATTGAAACTATTTAATCAGAAGGGTAATAAGCCTGTTTGTAGCCAAGAGGCACTACTGTACCGCAAGAGATTATTACTGTGTTTCCTGGACCCTCTGCTCCATCGCCTGATTTGGACAGGTTAAGACCACCCAAATTCACCCCCCCGGGAATGATCTTCTCTGGACGCAGTGACTCAGGGCAGGGGCATCCCAGCACAGGCTGAGAGAGGGAAAAGCACTTCYACAGCTGAGAGCATCCCGGCTTTCGCTCACACAACAGCTATCCCCCCMAGCCACTGCAGAGCAGGTCGTCAGGCTCCCTCTGCTCACACCAGCCTCCGAGAGAAAACACAGGAAAGGATTTTTTGGACACAAGGGTGTCTGTGGAAGCCCCCGCTGATGCTCGCATTGCAGCCACCAGCCGAGCTCAYGCGCCCCAGGCTCTGCGGGACAATKTGCCGACCTGTTTGCCTCCTACAAAATCCGCTCAGGCTTTGCTCGTCTTCCAAATTCATGAAAAATTAACTCCAGAARCTAGAGATTTCTGGGGTCACCTCTATCAGCCTTCTCGGTGCATCATCCTCCAYCACTACTTGCTGAAGATGGGGCAAGCCCCCCCACACATTCTGCTGCCTGTTATTGSTCATTTCCAACGGGGGGGGAATCTTACTTATATCCAACTTATATCAGTACTCACAGACAGCGAACTCTTATTTTCCATTTATTTTAGTGGACTTTCTTATTCACTATTACCATAAAATAGATAGCATCAATAATAGAAAATTTTTATGATGAGGGTGGTGAAACCCTGGCACAGGYKGCCCAGAGAGGTGGTAGATGCCCCATCCCTGGGAACATCCAAGGYCAGGYTGGACGGGGCTCTGAGCAACCTGMTCTAGTKGAAGATGTCCCTGCCCACGGCAGGGGGGTTGGACTGGGTGACCTGTAAAGGTCCCTTCCRRCCCAAACCATTCTATGATCCTATTCTATAATTCTGCACAAACTTTTGAGCCGCGGTGGACAGACCCAGGCCGGGGAGCACACGCACCCTCTGAAGCCTTTGAAGCACCAGCTTCAAATTGCATCGTGCAGAAAGGGCAGAGCAAGTGCAAAACGCGGGTCACACGCCTTTCAAGAGCGTTGCCTGAAACCCAGCAAAATTTATGCTCTTTTATTTCATATGCAAGCACAAAAATGAAAGCGACGGTCCCGCAAAGGTTCCTGTAGGTCCTGTAACAGGCAGCGTGCAATACTAATGCTTTGCCTGGACTATAAATACTAACRAAACACCAAAGCGTTCAGGTACAGCTGGTAATTTCTCGTGGCACAGCTGGCAAACCCTGCCGCGCAGCGTTAATTAGACCCGCGCTACAATTACAAGACAGCGGCTCCTGGTTTAGCTGTAACTACACAGAGCAAAACTGTTTTCCCTTTCAAACGACTTGCAGTTCAATTTAATTTCACAATTGTACCTCTCTGGTGTAATAACAGTATTCCTCCTGGTTTTATGCCTCTCTAAGACTTTTTTCTTCTCTCACACCATGGCAACAGGTAGGTCTTCACTCCCAATGTGGGAGGCGTTCGATGCTTTCCAAGTGCAGCTCATATATAAACAAGCCCTTYTGGAGGATATTTGATGTAGAAATTTTAAAAATCAGAATAAGTGAGGTATCCGTGCTATGCCGTGTCCAGTGAGCAGAGCCTGTGTGGAGTACGTGGACGTGGCGGGGAGGCCGGGAGCCACGTTAAAGCTCGTTTTTTCCATTCCCTGGTGCTTTCTGTGTGCGAGATTAATTGCAGCCCTGACTGCTCTCCACTGCCCTGCTGTCACCMGGCAGCATCAGATCTGCTTCCAACGGGCTGCCACCTCCCGAGCCACTAAAGGAAGACGGACTTTCACAAACTGGTGGTTTTTCACCAACCATCACCACGCTGCCTGACCCAGGACTGGTGGGACCATCCTCGAGCCTTGCCCTGCTTCGGACATGCACGTCTGGCGTTAAACCAGGCATTCAGACATCAAAATTCTCAATATTTTGTAAAGAACTCCTTGGAAAACAAAATTAATCAACTATTTTCATGACAATAACTCCAGTTRCGCATTCATGATACTTCCACCACTGTTCTTGGTCTGCCCAAGTCCAAAGGCAACGCTCAGTTCAGGACAGAGATCCTAAATGAAAACCTGAAGGATGCCTAACTCAGGAAAATTCAGCTCATTTGCTTTATCCTCTGAGCATCCAAATACCTATTCCGTACAGTTTTAACCTAATATTTTAGCATATTATTTACAATTATTTACATAACAGACACCAATTGCATCTGGAGCRTAAGGTGTTGTTCTAAACCAAGGAAAATTCAAGAATACGGCTGCAAGTACAAACTGGGGGATCCTGAGAAGGGAAGGGTCTCAGGACATCCCACTGGAGGCATCTCACGCTTTTCAGCCTCCAAAGAGGTTTTGGGCTGCGAGGCCGCCTGGCTTACCGGGAGGAGAGGCTCGGCTTGCCGCTCTTGCTGCAGCTGGTGTAAAGTCCCGGGCCATCGTCGAAGAAACTGCCCAGGGCCAACTTCTGCCTGATGGACTCACGCTCATTCTTCTGGGCCTGAAAGGGAAAGGCGACAAGAAAGGATGAAGCTGCCGGYGACGCCAGCACGCAGGAAGGAGAGTTGTCCCACCAGCCCCACCGCCACGCTCATGATGCCCAGCATCCCCCAAGCTGGCTCCCACGCTTGGGTGGACCACACAGCCCATCCCACCGGGGAAGCCCATCCGCATCTCTCTCTCCCTCCACATATTGATAGATATATATCCATATACACACGCATCTGATGTATGCATCTGATGTATACCTAATATATACATTGATATYTGTACCTATGTACAGCCACCAAGACCACACTTGCACCATTAGCATCTTCCGCTTCCCGGAGCAGCCTCCAAAACCACACAATCCTTCTGCCAACATACTTAGAGATGTATTTTTAGCCATCGCCATCAAATCATCCAAAGYTTTAAAAATGTATTTTCATATATATATATGGTTTTTTGAATAAGGGCAAGCTACAAAGTGATTTGAAACTAATCACCGATCAATGATTACGGAGATGACTGTAATCAATGTGCAATAGATGAAAATCACAGGTCTAGATTCAAAATTAGTACCAGTACTATCTCGGTGTCTGTCACTAATGGATTATGTGCCAACGCTGACAACAAATTCATACATGGCGGCAAGTTATTAATAGAAGGAACATTTTGAAGCCCTCAAACATTTCATTTTAAAATAACACATAATACCCGATGAAGAATACACAACAAAAGAAAACATAGCAGGCAAGCATGAGCTGCTTCCACGGTGTTAATTAATATAACTGTGCTTCCCATATTTTACCTGTCTAACTAAAAATCAAGCACCTTTGTTTGATACAAGGAAGTGAGATATAACAAAATGCAAATWATTAACTTAAAATAGTTAATAATTTAATTGCAACTCCAGCGGTGACTACATTATCACACTGCCCATTATATTGTCAGTCCCCTACTAAAATACATACTTCATTTGTAACCTAACTCCTTTTATTTAAAATATTAAAAATAACCCCCATGGCATGAAGCGGTATCGAGTTTTCAGGTTCAGCTCCTGGTTTCCAAAGTTCTACCCAGACCACCCAGCTATGTTCTTCTACTTTGTTTTTTCAGGTTTCAATAATTGATGACTAAATCACACAGAGGCAGTTAGATTTAGAAGAAAAATAGCCAGCCCTGCTGGCGAAGGCAGCGCAGTGAAAAAAATCAGTAAAAATGAGTGAGAAATATTTTTTTTAATGGACTGAAAGCAGAGGCAGGGCTGCCCGTGCGGGTTCCTCGTGCTGCCCATCTCGGGATGCAGGCGGGTGTCTCCCCTGTGAGCGCCAGCTCCATCCCCAGTGGAAGTCATCCATGAAGTCATGGAYGCTTAGCCTCCCCCTTCTTCCTACTCAGATGATCCTCTCCCACATTTTCCCACCTACTTCTGATTTTCCTTGTGTTCCGACAGAAATCAGGAGCCCARAGCGCATCTCCACCTCCTCCTGCCCGGCCAGGACAGCCCGTCCCAGCCCCCACGCCAGCTGGGACCCTCCCTCCCTCAGCAGCACACCCACCGGCTCTCCCTGCGCCGAAAACTGCTCTTCTTGGCACCAAAACACACATAAATACAGGCACGCTTTCAGATATTCACCCCTTTCAGATGGGGCTGTCTCTCCAGATCTTTTCTAATTTTGCTCCATTTCCCACCGAGGCGGCAACTGCTCCCAGTTTGACATCTGTACATTTAATCAATGTGCAATTTGTTTTCTCCACCAGGTCATTACTGAGGATACTAAATAACACCGCTCCCCCAGGACTGAGCTCAGAATACCCCATTTTATAAACCAGACACAGGCTAATGACCATAAAGAAATCAAAAGTCCTATTTGTTGTTATTATAAAATAGGGAACAGTTACTAAGGAATATAATATACCTAAGGGACCTGGACTTTAGGCTTCAGATGCATTACCCAACAGCTGCAGTATATATCCTGAGCTGGGTATTGAAAACTATAAATTGAGAAGGAAAATTGCAATTGTTTTTTTGACTATCAAATATATTTACTTGGTATATAAAAAATAATGGATCAAATACTCAAAATGCAAAGGTACTAGCAAGAAAAACATGAACCCATGTTATTTAAATATAAATTTTGACACTGAATCAAAAAATGTATGTATTTCTGAAAGAGGGGTCTGGTGTAGAGCTAAAGTCTGGGTCCGACAATTATTTTAAAGAAAAGGCTGCTTTTTACTTTTAAGGCAAAACAGTTTTGGGCGGATGTTTTCCTTCTTACCCTCGACCTTCCAATTCGGAAGGTCGGTCGCTACCTTTGTTTAACTACACGAATAAAAACACAACGTCAGATTAGGGCTGTGACTGCCTACACGTCAAAGGCTTTACACAACCGTTCCAGGGAAGGCAAATTGCCAGGAGAGGTTCAGCCTTTCCCCACAGCCGACTCAGCACGCCGTTTCCCAGCCCCRTTGCCCGCTGCAATTATTGCTGTTTATAAATCTATTGCAATCACCTCGCCGGCGTTTGCAGATTATACGCAACCATTTGTGCTCTTCACCACCCGCCTCCGCCACGTGCCGGCACCCAGCCCGTCCCCGACACACTGCGGCACCTCGACACCAAAAAACACCTCGTTTTTGGTTGAGAGCCTGAATTTATCCAATATCTGCCTCCTTCCCACACAACGCGCGGAGGTACCGCTGATGCCAGAGGCCGTCCCCGACCGACCCGATGCAGGATGGAGAGTGGACGCCCGGAGCAGCGGGCACGAGATTTCTGCAGTTTGCTGGGAAACCGAGAAATAAGCGTCTTATTTCTGTCCCTTAAGAAGTAGCAGCTGGACTGCTCTCTTCACCACATACCACTCCACACTATTCAGCACGCTGGCACCTCTACTAGCAGCCTTTACTCACTACAGACATCACCTGAAACAGCACGTAAAATTGCACATGGAAGATTTATTTGGYGTTGAGGTGCAGCAGCGATTTGCCAGGCTCCTCGTCGTGCCCCGAGACCCCCCCYCCCCACCTTGGGCAGAGCCGGCACCTCCTAATAACGGCTGCCGAGGGCGCTTCTGGAGCTGCACCGATCGGTACCCAACCCGGCCCGAATACCAGGCGTGCTTTGCTAAGGCGCTGCCTTTTTGGAGAGGGAAGAGTCTAATTACACAGTGAATTAYGGATTAACGGGCACCAGCAACGCTTCGGCAGGACCCCGTCCCAGCCGGGCAGTGCCCCTGTGATGCGAGGGGTTAAAAGGCGGCGAGGTCGGCGCAGGCTGGGTGCCGGGGCCACCCACCCGCACCAAACAGGGTGCACAGCCCGYGCCTGGCCCCGGCCGGGAGCACCGGGACTCAGCCAGGCCACCGAGGCTATTTTTGCCAGGGTCTGTCATTACCAGCCATGGACAATTACTATATTTAAAGTTCCAGACCCATAGGCAGCGCCTTATTTTATCTCTGTAAAGCACAAGGGCTATTATTTGATTTACAAACAGAAATTGTAAGCACCCAACATTTGTTTTTATCTCCTTTTTCTTCMCGGCGGATTTGCTGGTAAATGCAAAACCAAGTCAAACTTGCGTATCTCAAGCCACGTGGCAAGTTGCCTTAAACCCCAGGGGTCTCGAGGTACGAGAACGCGTTTGGGAACACCTCTTTACATATTCTTTATCATAAAGTGATATGGAAACGCAGCAGGAGGAAGGTTTGCTGCCCCGTGCTGGTGCGTTAAACACCACCCAGCACTTCCCTGCTCCGGCACCCGAAACCCAGCGCCCTGGGAGGGTGTTGGGCAGCATTTCGGCGGGTCCCCCTCCTGCTGAGAGGGCAACTGCTGGCAGACAAAAGGCTCCTTTTCATCCCTTACCTTTTTATAACTCCCCTCCCCGGCCGGCGCRGCTGCTTTCCTGATGACGTCACCCATGCCATCACCCTCCCGACTCATCTCCTTCGCTCCCGGGTCCTCACGTGGCCGGTGAAACGCTCCCGCCGGGGCATCTCAGTCCTTCCTCCGCTCTTCAATCGGCACCATGGGATCAAGCGCTCGCCCCCCGGAGCCAAGACCTGCGGCAGCCCGCCGTCCCCCCGGCTGGGCTGCTTCCCCGGCCCCTCTCGCCTCCCGGCCGCTCCGGAGCACCTTGCTTTTCCCTAATAAAGTCAACGGCAGCGCCGGAGCCTCGGCCAGCTGATGAGAGGGAGACGAGGGCTGCGCGGGCCAGGGAAGCCGCGTCCTCCTCCAGCCACTGCCAGCGCTGGATAAAAATAGCCCCGAGCCCTCGCCGGCTACACAAGGGCAGGAAAAAACCCGGTGTCTGATGTCAACATCCAAGCCCGGCGGCGTAGTCACGGCCAGAGGGAAAGGGGCTTTCTCCCAGGGTTTTCACCGTGGGAGTTATCCTAATGAAATCCCAGCGGTCGGAGGAGCTGCCCACGGCCAGGGCAGTGCACTCCGGCAGAGCCGGAGCGGTCCTCAGCCCTCGCACGGCCGCTCCAGGATGGGCAGCGGTGTCAACCACAAGACGAAATTTTCACTCTTTACAAGAAAAACACCAGAAAGGACCCCAGAAAGCGATTTTTTGGCTAAACCAGTTTTTTCAGGTGCAAAATAAAGTTTCTAGGAATTAATCAACAGAGCTCAAAAAGGTGTCTAGCCTTAACCTGACAAAGGTCTTGTGGGCTTTGCAGAGCCCGGGGACCACCACACCGCCTGGTCCCCTCTCAGGGGGGGCCGAGCATCCCAGCCCCGGTTCCTGGGGGGCTCTGCGGGCTCGGCAGCCCCCAAACCTGCACCGCTTACAGCTCCAGCTCGTGCCTCCAGCAGCCCTGCCCGGAGAATCAGGCTTCACAACACAGCCGSTGCCCCCCAACCCCACACAAATCTTGCTGAGATCTCATCTCTAYCGCACCCATCGCGGTGTGCAATGTTTGCTCCGGATCTGCTGCGGGCGGGCAGCGAGAGGCAGAGATCACACGCTCGGGGCAGGGATTTCTATAGGGAATCCTTAGAAAGATGGAATTTACGCCACAATTTCTCAACGATCCTCAAAACATGGCACACCAGCAACAAAAGCACTGATTTCTGGGTGCGACRCAACTATGCTGCATGCTAGATGAATAATTTTAATAGCCCTACAAAGTTTACATGTTTCAATGATATATCCAAGTCATGCTGACATCATTTCAGCTAAAATGCATATTCGAGTTAGATTACCAGCTCTAACGACATACAAATTATGCATCACAGCATTACTCTACTCTGAACTTTCAGGAAAAAACAGTAATAATAAACAGGATTGTTTAATTCCATTCTTGTCCCAAGACACTGCTTTGCAACTATAATTCCCAAACGAAACAAAGTCGTTCTCTGGGTATTTCATTATTTTTAGTTCCCCTCCACTGCTGACTCATTGTGTCCCTTCCTGCTGTTGCTAAATTAACTTCCTCTCCCGGCCGTGGGGATGGATCCTACACAATAAATCTGGGAAAAAAAAAATAATCCCACAGCCCAAGAGGAAGGATGTGGTGGCCAGGAGCACTGGGCTGGGGGCTGAGCCTGCAATTTGCCACATGCTTCCCACCCAATTTGGGACAAGTCCCCCCATCACCCTGCCCTCTGTGGTCGGAAGGGGATGTCCCCATGCCTCCTCCCCGGCCAGCTGAGACGGTGAGCCCCAGCCCAGTCCCGCTGTGCCCGTGGTACCCGACGCGTGGAGGGGGGGGATGCTGTGCAAACGCACGCTACGTGCAAGCCACCCCTCTGCGGACTGACATCAGAGTCACCCCTAAGGGTAGGAAGCAACACAGCCTACCGAAAATATATTTAGCACTTTTCACCCACATTTTTAAAACGTTTTATCCCCYGTTCCGGGTTTCAGGCTCTGCGCTCCGAGCCGGGATGCTCCAGGAGCAGCCTCACGGAGAGGCATCCCGAGTGGATCCCATAGAGCTGGTCTCGGACTCCAGTGAAAACCCCGCTTCCAGCAGCCGCCTCATTCAAGGCAACAGGAGAAAACCAAACCTGGTTGGGAAGCGCGGCTGGGAGCCCCTGCACCCCTGTAACCATCGCTGGAGGCATATTTGGGTGCCCTTCTTGGTGGCCAGGACCAGACCCAACCCTGCACYCCTGGGAGGGGCAACTCCCCACTAGCAGAGAAAAGGCCAATTTAAACTCCGGATGTTAAAAACACAAGACAAATGAATTTTGTGGTTGTCTCAGCGCAAGGACCAAACCCTTTGGTGTTCARCCCCTTCCCCACCTGATGCAAAAGGCCACCGCGGGCAGACGGGCTGCACCGGGACTGCCCCACAAACACCCGCGACCGGCAACCAGCCTCCGCTTGAACACACACACATCATCTGTTGTACGCAGACAAAAAAAAAGCAACGACGGGGGCTGCTCTRTCAGGTACGCTCCACGTTGGCGTCGCCAGCCAAGGGCTCCTCGCACGTCGGATCGCATCAGAAGGAAACCGGCCTCCGTGGCCAYGGCCGCCGCTGCGGCTCCTCCAGCAGCCGACGGCAACGCTGGCACGGGGGGAGAGGCGGCCACGGCCACCTCAGCCCCGTTTGCTTTTTATAGCACGAAGGGAAAGCTCGGAACAGGCGTATCTGGAGCAAGTCAGCTGGGGTGTCCCTACGGCAGGAGCACACGGCCACGGACCCAGCGCCGCGGGGAACTCACCAGCCGGGGATGGCAGCGCTCAAATCCTTCTTAAGCAAGGTGAGGAAATAGGACAAATCAAGTTTTATGTGCTTTAAACACGTGCTGATTGCTTACGGACAAGCAAGCAGCTAAATTTAACTCTACYGTGCATACGTAACGCTCGCTTGAGTCAATGAAAAAGCTCCTCAACGCTGTTGGGGCACACTCCGCTGGGGGAGGAAACCACCCCCCGTTCTGTGGGGGATCAGCTCCCACACACCGCCCGTTACCGAGTTAGGAGATAAAACCCCTGAATTCCCAGCAACGTTCRGTGAAAGCACTCCGAGCACCCTCCCTGCCAAACCGGGGTTCACGGCCACGGGGCGCTCAGGCCGGGGCATCGAGGGGACTTCCAGATTCATGGAAATCTCAAGTTACCTGAACTATTTCACCAAACATTTATTTTATTGTACAGGTCAGAATAAATCTCTTCTGAAGAGTCCCTTGACAGCACAGCATCCTTCCAGCCAGTCCAAGGCACTTAGAACAAGTCCCTGCAAACGCAGGGATGAGATGGACCGTGCCCTCYGACGATGCTTCCCTGAGCTTTCGCACACCAAGCGCTTTCCACCTACTTCGCAGAGCTTTTTTTTTTTTTTTTTTT
>JASVER010000023.1:9214-180630 GCA_030449065.1 Oceanodroma leucorhoa
ATAAAAACTGATTCAGCAGTTACATCTTCAACACACTTCATTTAAAATTACTTTCACTGGCAGTTATCTCTCTGAGTTGTCATGAGCGTAATGCATATGGGTCATGAGGATTTTCCCAGTGGCCTGGACTTACAGCCTCTTTTATCTTGCAGGCCACATGAAGCACACAGATGCTACCCATCTTCATACCAACTCCTCAAAYGCCTCTACAGGAACATGTAAAGGATTCCAACCTATCTAAGGAGAACCAGTTGAATATGATTATTGGTATGAAGAAAGCAGAAAGCTGTGATCTGTAGCCACCCAGCTCATCTCATTTTATGATGCTACTACCTACACAAAGGTAGAACAATAYCTCTTCAAGTGTACCAATCTTGGTATGTTTCAAATGGAACTGTGCTCTTTCTTACAAAACAATCATCTTTACTGACAGTCATCTTGCCACTTTATGATCAAGCTTTATTAAAAAGATATCATGCAAAAAAATATATCTAAACATTAAAGCCACAGCACACCTGATAACTCTTGTTTTACAAATGAGAGCACAGCCAAGTAGACTTGACAGTCTGCTACAATTATTTGTCTTTGTAGACGATCTAYCATGGATAGAGTGGATTTTCGTCCATCAACCTRTTTGGAACATAYAAACACAGAGCACAGAAAAATGTTAACAACGATAATACAGAATACTAGTTTAAACCTGAGAAATTAAAAAAATCCAAAATTAACTGCAAGTGGTAGTATTGCTACTAAATTAACGCAGCATTCTGAAGAGCAAAACCATGCTAAAAGTTTTTTGATAGCTCATCAAGCAGGCTCCTACTTAATAAACAGGGAAACCTTACATATTTGCTGTCAGCTAYTTTTCTTAAGATTCTATGAATATTCAGAACAGATTTAAATTTCATTTAATTACTACTAAATGCATCAGACGCAACTAAAAGACGTCAGACAGGAAGAGCACAGAAAGGGATATATGACAAGTGGCAGGGAAAATACAGTGCCTCTTAAGAGCAGAGTATGTCAGGTTCAATATTTTTTATCAAGTAAACTAAATATTGAAGAGAAATGGCTTCTTTTTCTGCTGTAGATCTGCTATGTCACACTAGGCAGGCCGCTCACTGGACGCTTCTATACTACTACTTTAACTAGTTCTCAATCTGCATGCTTTATTCTTCCTTCATTATTTAGAATGAAAAATCTAAAAAAGGAAGGAAAATTCCCTAGGAATATGCCTGGCACACAGCACTACGCAGYCTCAATGTCACAACTTCTGAACATTACTAGAGCATGTATGAATTAAAGTTAGCCTGAATTAGACAGGCCACAAGCTTCCTGAAATAATTTTAGTAGGTCACTAATTTGAGGTTAAGAAAAGGTGTTAAGAAAATGATTACTAACATCAACACAACCTGCTGGTTTAGAAGAGGAACTACCTGACTCTGAGTATTTTATGATACTTAGGAAATCCAAGCAAAATATTTGACWTAATTTCTAAATTTATTATTAATCTCAACTGCTCTTCACATATGAAAAATCATCTATTCAAAATACAAAGAGGAGAGAAAGGAAGTTTACAGAAATATTTATCCCATACACAATTCCATATTTTACAAATAATGTTCTTACATTCTTTTTAATTTTATTCTTGATTGTTTCTATAACTCCAGCTTCTTCACTTTCACAAAGTTTCTCTGTAGCCTTTAAGTCATCACATGCCAGCTGCATTTTCTCTTCTTCAAATGTCATCATAGCATTCTACCAAAAACCAAACAGATTTGAATGATAAAAAAACCACAAATAYTTTTATTTCTACAAAAGCTATAGGATAGTAAGTTTTCATAAAACTTGACAATAAAACTTATTTTTTTTAAAAACGTATTAATACACACACACCAGTGCACATACTTGTACACAGAAACACCAGAGATTTGAGTGTGCTTTACCAAAATTTCAAGACAAATCAGAACATACTAAGTCCTAACCTCTTGTCTTAACAAAGCTTGATATGCAGTCAAACTGAATGCACTGTCACATTACATTAAGCCGAAGAAAAATTCATACAAATTAATTTTCAATTATTGGTATGTAAGGTACGATTTGCATCTGTGCAGATACTGCTTGTATATAATGCATCCACATAAATAACAGGCCTCCAAAGTCAGTAACAAGTAACAGCTATTGCATTTTTCAAAATAATAACCACAATTCCTACATACGTAGGAAGAAAAAAAAAATGCATCTGGCTCCAACTACTGTTGATCCAATTTTGAAAGAATTTCAGCACAAGTTAACTTCTTTTCTTGATGCTTTATTAAACGAAAGCTCTGAATGACACAGGCACACAAAGTGCTGCTGCTATGTTTAGAACAGTAGCTAAGCAAGATATTTTCAAGATCCACTGACGCTGCACTGTGATGTTACACTCRTTCAGCACATCAATTTAGATAAGCAAGCCTGAGAGATTCTCCCTCTTTCCTTTCTCCTCTCCATTGACTTAAAAGCAAGCATATGCCCCAGGAGGTTTCCTAACCAATATATTTTTCCATATTGCATAGTGTACAGACACTAGTGCGAATTCAAATTAATTTCATTTACAACTTATCTATTTCTGGCATATTATAATAAATTCTGCCTTTAAAAAGAGTATTACCATAGATAATTTCTGGTGCAATCTAAGATTAAGCAGCAAAGTCAGAGTAAGGACAGCCTAAAAAACAAGATCCAAACATTTTCTAATATACACCTGCTCAGTTTTTATATAAGATATTCTCATTTTTAATACATYAAGAAAAAGAASTAAAGCATTTAACAGACCTGACTTGCTCATTACGACTCTTCAGTAAGTCAATATCCTCAGTTCTCATATATTCAAAAAGGAAGCAATGTGAATGGATTGAATTAACAACTTTCACCCGGCAGTATGGACAGAGAAATTTTCAGTAGCAAAAGCTATCAGGAAAATGGCATTTATGAGTATTATTAAAATAATACTTCTACTGCTCATTTAAGAGAGGGTTTCATTAYGGYTCTTTTCATGGAACACAAATATTTCATACATTTGAGCAGCTGAATCACAGAACCTTTACTTTCTATTTAAACCACATGARTAAACAAGTTTTATATAACATAATGACCTATTTTCTAGCTACATTTAATCTAAAACTTTGAAAAAAAATAAGTCTCATAAAAAGAAACAAATTAGAGTATCCACCATTATGAACACACACATGCACCATACAAACATTAACCACAAGAGAAGAGATACATACTCTCTGCTCCCATCTACTCACCAAAAAACTGACAAAACTGGCTCCGAAACTCATTAATGGGCTATGGYTTCTGTAAAGAAAACAAAACATAGTTACTATGTTTGCACATATTTCCTATTGTAAAGATCAATATTGCATTTCTTTATTTTAATTTATAGATCTGTAAACAAATCTTGGGGGTTTTGTATTAAGTTACAAACAAATGTTGTATCATTCTGCAAGATATAATGGAAATGGAAAGCCAAAAGCTTTATCATTTTTATGAAGACTTGAATCTATCTTTAATTTTTTTTTTCCAAGCATTAGGCTGTTTTTTAAGAGAAACCACTGTCATCAAAATACATTCAGTGCAGGTTAAAAAGATTTAAGAGCTACAGAAAATTAAAAATCTGCTAATTATAGTTTTCTCTATGATCCGTCACTACAATTTTGACCTAGCAGACAAATGTTAACTGGTTCTATTAACAGACTCCCACTTCTCCCCGTTCMCATGAATTTAAGTTAATCTACCCAGATTAAAAAGAAATGCATATGCCACATAAGAACTTTGTATTTCCAACAAATTAGTTACAACGCTTACGGTTTTATAGCTGCTTTGTTTCAAGCCCAGAATACATATCTTGCTGTACTATGTGAAATAGTTTTAAGATGTTTCACCTATTCAGTTTGGAGGGATATTCCAAAAGGGTGAAATCAACTGCTATATCAAAAAATGTAGGCAGCCAAAATTTTGGTAATATATGGGACAGTTTTCAAGCTTCAGGACTACYGTAGTCACACAGAMCATGARGCTCCAGTAATGTCACACAGAAGGCATTTAAAAAAAAATAATTTCAGGATCTCAGCAGTACCACTAATCCACACTGTTCAGCGGTGGCCTGCCAGGTTCTATGTCCATGTATAAATAGCAATACTGGAGTAAGGATAAAATACATATAGYACTCCAGAAGAAAAAAAATATATACAAACACTGACTTTCAGGATTTAAGAAGAGCTAACATTTATGCTACAGGTACATATATTGCTACAGTACAGTACTTATGCTGTTTCCAACTTAATTTGGCAAGCATCAGATTAAAGTAGAGTTTTGAAATAGGACAAGCACTTGAAAAACATGGAGAAAATAGTATATTGTTTATTACAACACTGATTGCCAATAGTAAAGCTGTATCATAATACAAAAGATTTTTTTTTTTTTTWAAAGGTAGTCGTCAATACCCCCCCCGCCTTCTCACTTTTTGATTTAGCATAAATATCTAAAAGGACATGAACAAGAAGAAAAAGAAAGAGAAACAGGGAAGATAAACCAARTTTGAACTGAAAAACCTTCCCTTTTTATATACATTGCTCATTTCTGGATATACATATAAACATAAGGTAAACATAACTTGCCACATTTTTTCATTATTTTTTCAAAAGAAAAATAGGTTAGGTATCTTTCCCTTTATTGGCAGGCCAACAAGAACAGCTGCCAGTAAATGCCTCTGCTATTCAGTACCTGGACTGTTCTCTACCAACAGCTATATTACACAGAGCAGCTGCAATCATCTACACAAGTTATACTTTCTGCTGCTGGCACTTCCAGCACGAAYTCTTGCTGCAGAGGGCACATGGCTCTCTCATAATCCACTTTTCAACCCATGGGGCATGTGGGACCCATTCAGCAGCCAGTCTTATTACCATACTCCACAGCACATACTCCACAGCACATAACCTCCACCATACGTTTCAAGGTCACACCTACTGCATTATCAATACCCAACAGATCTAAAACTGCAGAATAGATCYGCACAAGACATTTTTACGTTTATGTGCTTATGTACGAAGTCGCACTTACATCATACTTTCAAGGAGGCTCAAAAATCAATCAAATGTTTCATTTTTGAGCTTCCTTATATCTACATACACAGAAAGAAAGAAGTTCTGGGGAGTCAAGCAGGTAGGCATCTCTAGATAATCAATCTTTCATACTGAAGTCCATTCAGAATAGAAAATTGCCAGATTGTTTATCAGAGTGAATTAAAAGAAGTCAACCACAACAGTCTTTGAATATACCCAGAAAAATAAAAATGTATGACATAAGAAATAGTTAATTAGGTTTGCACTTTTCARTAAGATTCTTAGAACTCAATTGTTGAATATTAAGTTTCAATCCACACTGAAAATTTTACTTCGCTACCAGAAATGGATCCAAATAAATTATTTTAATGGTATAACTAAAATTYGAGCACCTGAATACCTGTAAAAAGTTTACTTGTAAAATTGATAAATATTACGCTTTTACTAAAACTTTGCACAACAGAATCAAGATTTTGACATGGGTTTTTTCCCTCTGAAATGTGCATAAGCAAATCAAATAAGCGTAGCAACATATGCACTTGGCTCTCAGAAGAAAGTAGCATCCAGGCATTCCTTAGGACTTGGCAAGAAAGATATGAGTTTTAATCAGCAAAACAGAAATACAAATTAAATATTGTGGAATTAAAGAATAAATAGTAAAAGTGTTGCATATAAAAMCATTTTAAGCTCTAGACTACTTTTCATTTTCTATTAATTTGTAAAAAAGATCCTCCTGTTGTAGAAATAGTTACTGAAGCTTAAATAAAAAAATGAAATACATCAGCTTTAGAGGTAAACTGATTTCCTGTCTATAGGACCAATATTTTCAAATAGAGCAACTTGAATAATGGCCATGTTTGGGAGTGAAACCACTAAAACTGAATAAACAGGAACACAGTTGAGAATCAAACAGCATATACATGCTATTTCAGCAGCTCAATATATATGCTAATTTGGGCATACTATTCAAACATTTTTTAAAARTTGGTTTTCTTTTMTCTTCAGGACTTTAAGAACCTGTTCCTACCTGAAGGTATCAACATCTAAATACACATTTTAAAAGCCTTTATATTTCTTTTTTTGGTAAATTTTAATTCTRTGTTAAAAAATGAGGCAGCTAGTTACAGTTGAGAGCCAACTGCTCTTCCAAGATTACAAAAGATATCAAAGCTCTTACTACAAGCAATGAAAATTTGTCTAAGTACTTTAACATATATTTGTCCAAGTAAAACTGAGAAGTTTTCTCCCCACATAAATATTCATCTTCCAAAACAGCTTCCCCAGTTGCACTTTGACACTCACAGCTCACTGTTTACAATCCTTCCACCATTATTAAAGACAAGGCAACAAAAAACTCAAGAGCCACATCACTCCATTCTGAAATTATCACTAGCTGTAATACATGAGATTAGTCCTTTTCAATTTTCAGTCAATCAATCTATAAAAAGCATTGTCATTACAGCACATATGGGCTGTAGCACATAAAGACCCTGAAGCAAGACAACATGATGCATAATATTATACTATGTCTGGAAGATGCTTCTGCTGAGACCATGATGTTTGGCAATCAAAACATGAAAACTTCACTGCAGGAGCTCCTCACACAGCSTTTGTGTCATCACTAACCAAAATAAGGAATGCTTCTGCCACATTCCTATGCAGTCAYTGGGGAGAGACTATAGTTGCAGCTTTATGGAAAATCATCTGTTAAGGTAATTTCAGTGTTTAAACTCCATTTTAAACAACAACCGCATTTAGTGCCTGATCTTTGCAAATATTATGTTGACTAATATAACGTATCAACAATATACGTTAATAATTTCTTCAACAGTTTAGGGTTATCTGTTTCTCAAGAGCTAAGAAAAAGGTTTGCAATGGCACAGTACTGTCCCATTAAACACTAAGGCATGACTAATGATGACAGTAAGTTTCTAAGAAAAGCACAATTCCATGAAAATAACCCTTGGCTCAAACTCCTTATAAGTGACCTTCAGCATCAGACATGATTTTACATCTTTTGACAGATTCCAAAAAAGTTGTTAAGATACAAACAAATGAGGCAGCACTTGAGAAARTACTAATAGCAAACCAATGGCCATATTGATGTTGACAGGAGTTACAAACTGAATACAAATGAACATTGGGACACTGCACTACTCAAGTTGTCCTTGCTACTTTGAAGCAATAACCTCCATAAAGTAAATAAAAATCTCAAGAGTTTTAATTAGCTCAAAGATGAAGAAATATTCAATCTCCAGACATATTTTGTAAAATACTGTTTGCACCTCACCTATCAAACTAGGACTCAGAAGATATCTTTATTATAAGAAGGTGTGCTATTAACACCATTTCTACAAGATAYCAYAGTAAAAGGTTGTACATATCAATAAAGYCRGTATGTACAACTAAACTTAAGTCACAAGCTTAAGAGCACTGAAATAGACCTTTCTTCCTGATGTTATATGAGACACTGCTTCCCCCAATAAACCCTAATTCACCTCATTTCATGGCATATCTTTAAGATGTTAATTCACTTTAAGAAGAATGGTGTTTGCCATGCCCCATTTTCACACATGATGATAACATTCAGGAGTTTTAAGCCTTGGTTTAATAAGGTTGAAAAATAGAGACCAACTTCAACATTAAAAAAAAAAAAAAATTAGAACTGAAGCACACCAAAAGAGAAATCAATTACTTATCAGCATTTTCTTTCTTCTACATCCATTTCCACAGCAGTATTTCACTTCCAAATACATCAGCTTCTAAAGCTACTACAGCTTAGCTCAGGTTTAAATTTAAGTAATGTAATTAACCCGCCAACATTTCCTCCCCACTTTTTTAGGCACTGTTACTTTAATCACGGTCCACTAAATTTCAGTCATTATACTGACAGTGATGCTCAAGTTGAAATAAACCAAATTGTTTTCCTCCAAAGTGGGAGAGTAAAGCATAATGAAAAATTAAGAATTCATGTTAAGTTCACAGATAAATATAGAAGCAGCTACTGAATATTTTAAAACAGAAATATTTTAAAGCAGAAATACGTATAACCTATATATAAAGGTAAGGAATTTACTGCAAAGACATACAAATCCTCTGGTCATTATTCCATCACAGATTATTCTAGAATATATTCTAAAAATTATTTGTGAGACTACAAACATAAGACATCTTTATGCAAGTACACATCTCATCCAATATTGGTATATGAAATAGCTAAGGCAACATAAGTGTCATGAAAGCATTACAGTATTAAGACACACATTGAGAACTGCAAATGTCAGATCTAGGTTTAGTTTATGTTTCATAATCAGCCCAATTTTGTTTTAATTGTTAAATGAGCTCTTAGCATACGCTTCTATTTTCACTAGAAATACACAACCAAAAGAGAAATTCAGGAATATGAAAAGAATAATTCTGTGGCCCTGTCCCATCCAGTTTTTACCTGATTTGTTTTGTCCTTACACAAATTAACAGGGGATTGTTTTGCTCTAACTTCAGGCTGTTAAGTTTAGATGCACAAGAATATCAAAACACTGGGAATTATGAGAAGCATTTTAAATTGCACTTTTACTTTGAAAAGTAGTTACAAAGCTGAGAGACAAGCTAGTTACAACATATCAACTGATTTGTACTAACTGTCCAATTGCACACTCTTAATCCATGGACTTTTGCAAAATCCAAATCCATGGACTTTTGCAAAACCTTTTTCCACTGTAGGTTCAACTAAACTGACTGAAATTACTTTCCAGGATGAACTACAGCAGCTTAACTGACATCATATAACTTCTTAGTATCTCTGAGCTCCTGAAGTATATTAAAACAAAAATATATCCATCCCATCACAATAGCCTGAAATACATAGCAGATCAAAGAATGGGTGCACTAGCAAGAGTGAAAAGTCTTTACAATATCTGTATCTTTCACAAAGTTAATCTCTTCAGTTTTAAAATAAGATCTGCTTACTATCACACCTCTTCTGCAATCTCCACCAAATCTGACTTCTAGCTTCTGAGTCATAAACTCAGATTTTTGTTTAACTTTCTGTCATCCTCCCATGGATTTCCAGCCATCAGATTTTGCTCTGTATGCCAAATGGATGTCTCAACCTCTCTCTGCCCTTTTTACCACTTCTTTTCRCGACACCCATCTCTGTCATGAAGGCCACAAAACTAAACATCACATTCAACATGATCATCTCTATGTATACAGGTCTTGAAGATTTACACTGTAGAACACTTAAAAATTTTCTAACCTATCCATGTAACTGGAAAACTGATGCTGCTTTTATGTGCATCACTATTACTATAATATGCTCTGCCTGGCCTTAAGCAATGAAATCTTACCTCACTAAGTTAACATTTATTACACATTTAGAATATTGCTGCTAAAAATCACCTCCCTCATACATAACTCTCCTTTCTATACATCCATCTAGCAGCTGCTCATCTGCCTATCGCTGCAATAAACAAAAGCACACAGGGTTGCTACCAGAGCACTCATGACTTATTCTCACACTGCCAATCAAGATGCCATCATCCTTCTCCCAACTGACTTAATGTCAGTTCCCACCCTGCTGTCCTTATCTTTAGACAAGCTACCAAAACATCTACTAAATCACTTAATTTTTGTTCTTAAGGTTCCTTTGCTGAGCTCCATAMACAAGAATTTCAACAGCGGTTAGACTGCCCATACATGGGCCATAATCTACCTGCTGATCAATGCTGGCTTAATGTCACCTTGTCTCAACTTGTATTTGGGTCAAAAGTATTTTGAGCCACAGACACGATTTTAAATTGGTAATATTAGGTTCAAACACCTACCCACAATGGAATTTCTGGTCCATTACTGAAGTTTGTATATCTGTTAATACRTATACTGTAACATGTCATAACTTTTAAAATTTCACATTTTTAAAGTAAGCGTACTAAGCTTTTTTCTCCATTTTAYCATTTGCTCCAACCTTTYCTTCTTCTTCATGTTCTGCTTTCTGCTCTTCATGTTCCAACCTAGCAGGTTGCACAGCATGTTTTCCTACACTGACCCCATTTTTTAAATCTTTACAYATTTTGTCTTAGAATCACATTTCCTCTACAACATCTTCATYTTCTTCTTTGGAGATGACCTTATTATATACATTTTACTTATCCATCTTGTACCATTTCTCTTTTCATTCAGATGCAAGATGAAAACTTTYATCAAGTCTTCTCAGAAGTAGGAGTCAAACGTTTCCCTGGTAGGAGACAGAAGACTGCTGGATTTCTTGTAAAAATAACATTCCTGATCTTATGCTTTATGTTGTGAGTCAACATCCAGCTAAAAAGCTCCTGATTATATTTGACACTGTCTTCTCTCTTCTTAGCTGGAGGAAATTTTTAAATAATTTTTGAATTGCAAAWGCTCTTAAAAAGTAAAGAATCAGCAAAAAAAAATAAGGTCTTTTGACAGTTTCTTCTTTTCTTATATGTTTAGGAATCCACAAAGCTAGAAGGGGAAAGAGAACACTCCAATTCCAGCTTTCTTGCTAGTGTCAGGGTGGTTCACCAAAACGATACCATCCCACTGTGGGCTCCATCTCCAACACCCATGTCCTTGGTTAACCTCCACGTCTCTTGCAGCTTTCACAGGTACTCAAAGTTTAAACCGATGGGGACTGGGATGGCATCAGCATTGTTCAAGCTGAACAGAAAGACTGATACCTATAAACTCACAAAAAAAGCATATGCAGAGGTCRATGCTACTTGCAGATGATTTTTCAAACCCTGATATCCTCCCTCAAGCATATTTTAAAACAAAACAAGCCACAAGCTACACCTCACAAATCATTAACTGCTTTACAGTGATAGTCAATGCAGTTGCAACTACATGTTGTATCTGAYAACARACACGTTCATCTAACTTCTTCAGGTTCTAAACAGATACATATGAGCTCKAAACACCAAAAGACAAAATATTATGCTCCCATGCCCAACACAGAAACAATGGTCCTATAGCCAATGACTTCAAAGTACCACTACTCTTCAAAGGTAAGACTTTAMAGGTACAGTTATAAATATGAAAACACAGTTGCCATTTCTACCTTCTTTTTCTCAAGGACTGCATTATGACCAGCTTTCAAATATAACCGATTTTGGGCCCACCAGACAGCTTTCGAAAAGATGCAAAAATGCAGAATAGCAAAGAAAGAAACAGATCCGGCCTGCTTTGGAATGACAGCTGTCCTTAGGCGCATCAGGGTTGTCTACTGTCCCATAAAGATAGCAAATCAATTCAATTGATTTGAATTACTACTTCACAAGATCCTTCAGGTGGCAAATGAAGAAAAAATTAAAGTAATTACAAGTAATAAAAAGCAGAAGCAAAACCAGTAATTTCTAAGAAACAGTTTTAACTAGTTTAAATGATGTGGCTAATGAAACTGAAGTTTTGCTGAATTACTGAGTTTCCAAAGAGTCTTGTAGGTACTTAAACATTTTCCATAAGAAAAAAAAATTCCATTCCTCTCTTTACTTCTAGGATTCATCTGATAACTGTTAAGCTTCTGAAAAAGAGCTAAACTACCTGCGTAGGCAGTAATCTAGAATTAATGCTTTCTATAAGAAAGGTCACTCGAAATACAAACAACACACRCTTGCATAAAGTTCAAAAAGCTGCATTTCATCAGCCATCTTTGAGCTCTAATGCTGCAAATTACAAACATCCATATTAAATTACGGACAGCTCCYAAAAGTTGCTCTTTCGGCTTACCAGTCCCATTTAGGATGAGTTCTATTTCATAATTTCAAGCATACACCARCAAAAATATGCTCATTTAAGGCTGTGTGCAAACAAATATATAATAGCATGACTTAAGTCCTTGTAGGAAGAACACATCCAAGACAACTGCAGAACCAAAAACCRTTGGGAAAAAAAGTCAACCTCATTGCATGTGTCTCCAAAATCTGAATTTATAGGAAACTGAGCATACTTTGCTGTATCTTCTCTCCTACCTCTAATGCGAAGTTCCAACATACAGCTAATCTGAAATTCAATAAAGGTCTACTAGTTCACAGCAAGAGGAACCCTGCTACGAACTTTGGGATGAGGTAGACAGGGCTGGAGATTTTCCATAGTCATTTAGAAACTAAGACATCGATTATCAATTTATGAATCACAAAACCACTTAATCTCATGAAGGAATTCCTATTTACTCCTTGCAAGTAGTGTTTAAAGTCCAAGATCTAACAGTACACTGAACTTAAAGGCACCTCTTGAYAAAAATCAAACAAAGAAAAGCCTGCACCTGGAAAAAAAGATAGGTAAGTTTCTGCATTTAAGAAATCCTCAGTAATAAACCTTCTAGATAACCAAAAGAACAATTTGCAGAAGATACCATTATTTGCCCTTTCAAGGGAGGATTAAACTGCATTCTGAAAATAGGAATCTTAACAATTTTACTCCCTAGCATTACTAYACAATATAAGAAGCATCACATATTTAGGATTCCTAGACTACTWCYAGATTCACACTACTGACACAAAGCAATGGCACAACACAACAAAAAATGGAGGGGAGGAAACCTCATCAAGTGTTTCTTATCTGGTACCTTAAAAAAAAATACACAACACAAAAACAAACAACCAAAACCAACAAGTTCCTTAGATATCTAGAACAATTGACGACTCCAACAGACTCAAGAAATAAGTAACTCATATGGTGCAACTTCATATGAATGTAAGCTGTATGTTATGCACGTGAGGAATGCAGAACTGGGACCTTACTTGGCACCTGCAATATCCCAATTAGTTCTACACAAYAGTATTGTGTATGTRACATAGCAGTATGTATTAGAGACAGAATGACRTTTAATATCAGACTGTGGCAGGTACACAGTGAAGTTGTTATTCTATTATTATTAAGGGGAGTTTTCTTCATTTGTCTCACTCCCCCCACTCTACCTCCAAACACCCTTTTTGTAAAAAAGATTTAAGTACATAAGTACACCATCACGATGAAGCTCTATTTTAAGTCAAAGTCTTTTTTAATCATACAGACAACAGCAGTATAGTGTATATTAATTATTTAGAATGTATGCGCAATTACAGCAGCTCAAGCTTGTGTGGAATGCATTAGCCCTCAGACAAAAAGGACAGGTATAGGCAATCTTTTCTTTAAGACTGACTTAACACAGTTGTGTTAATGTCATTCCTACYGGATGACTACTTAACGCACAAACCTAGACATGATGTATGTAGGGATTACGAAGATAATCTTGCAGTTTAAAGATAATCACAGCAGCATTCAAGGACCTTTTGTCGGTATCCGTTTTGTCGGCTGAAACCAGCACTAGATCACATACGAGCATCGGAGCGAAAACCCCCAGGAAACGCCTTCAGGCGCACGTGTGTGTTTACTCACTCACGTTAGGGAAAGGCAGCCAATGTTACCGAGGGACCCGCCGACCCCTGCCCAGCCCCTCCCCACCGCCTCAACAGGGCRGCAGGCACCGTCCACAGCAGCACGCCGCCCCCGCGCCAACCCAACGCGCTGCCCTGCAGCCCCKCGGAGACCCCGCGAAGCGGATCCGCAGCCTCGCACCCCCCGGCCACGGGGGCGAATCACGCGTGCCTTCTCCCACGAAAGCGCAGACTAAGGCGGCAACCGAGGGCTCCAACCCTCCCCACTCCGAGAAGCCRGGCAGGGCGAGGCTGCCCGCGCCAAGCCACCCTGCCCAGGGCGCGGGGCCCTGCGCGCCTCACCGCCCGCCCGCCGGGGGCGGAGGGGTAGCCGCCGCCACCCTGGGGAGGCCGCCTAAAGGGAGAGCGGGGCCGGCGCGGCCGGGMAGGTGGGTGCCGGGCATAGGTGCGCGGAGGCCGGGCCGCCGGCGGAGGGGGGCGCCCGGGGCCGCGCTGGGGGAAGGCGCCCGCGGAGCGGTGGGCGGAGGGGCAGCCGGGGCTACCTGTATTTCTTGAAGAGCTGGTCGGACTCGCGGAAGCCGTTGTTCAGCAGCATGTTGATGCCGGCCAGCGCCAGCTCCGCGTCCTCGATGGGCAGCGGCGCTTCCCCGTCCTCCCGCCGCGGCGGCGGCTGCTCCGAGCCGGCCATGACGGCGAGGAGGCAGCGGGACCCAGCCGGCTCTCCCCTACCTACCTACTCACCCACTTACCTATCTATCTGCCCGCCCGCCGCCCCTTCCCGGGCGGCTCGGTTCTGCCTCGGCGTGCCCGGAAGGAGAAGCCGGGAGCGCCCGGTGCCCACGGAGGCGCGAACGCGGTGCCCGCCGCCGGCCCGTGCTCCCCCCGCCCGCCCGCGCTGCGGCGACRCGGCAGCCGCCTCGCGCCCGCTAGCCCTCCAAAAGCAGCGGTGCCCGCCTCGTTCCCCAGCGCGCAGGCGTCGCGCATGCGCGGGGGCGGGCGGTGCGGCCGGCGGGCGAGGGGCCGGGGGGTGTAACGGCCGCGGGGCGGCTCCTGTGGTGGCGGTGCCTGGGTGGGGGGTGGCGTTGGTTTACTTCCCCGCGGGGCCGTTAGTCGTCCTTGTTCGTCCTCTGSCTGAGGAACGCCGTCCCCCTGGCACCAGGGAAGGCACGGCGGGCCCCGGCGGGAGGGAGGCGGGCGCTGATGCCCGGCGTGCAGAGAATTCGTGTGCGGAGCTTGCTTGTTTTGTCCGCCTTCGGGTTTTTTCCCTCGGTGTRACTTCTCCCGCACGCCTCTCCTTGCTGCGCCGGTGGGCGCAGCACGGGTGGTGGTGGGGTGGTTGCCGGCCGGCCGCCCTCCCGCCAGGCGGGCTCTCCAAAGCCTTGAGGCTTCTCGCAAAACCCACCGGGGTTTTTCCACGGGTGGGATGTGGTAGCTGGGACCACAGCTGGGCCTTGGATGTGAAGTAATGACGTGCTCCTCTGATAATGCAGCTTTCCCTTTTCAGGGAAGTGATTTTTTTTTTTTTTTTTAAGTGATTTTAGTCAGTGGCCGAGGTCACTAGCACAGAGACTGAAGTTCCACAATTGTGCAATGRTGACTTTGTGACCTCCCCGGTGCAATTCTCGGAAACTGTAGCRTTTCTAGGAATTTACTCCCTAACTCTTGACACCTACCTCCGTTAGCAGCAACATGAACTTGTCTGTGACGCTGACAGCAAAAATCAGTATTTTGCAAGTTTGGTTCAGGTATAGGCTATTCTGGCTGGTGTTTCCAAACACAGGATGGGTGAGAAAGTACACTTGCATAAATGTATCCATTCCAACCCAAAATGGCCAAGTACCTGGACACTGAAAATACACCCACATTGTTTTCACCCTCCTTTGCAGGAAGAGGCTTTCTTTGCTGCCTTWAAATTTAGGTGAAGACAAAGGCTATTGCCTACAACCAGGTCTTGCTTCCTGTCAGCTAGGATGGTGCTACAGCTGCTCCTGTGAAAATTTAAGGATCGGACTTCCACACACACCCCTTGCTAGCATACAAAAGAATGGGACCATGCTCTACTTTTAGTAGCAACACCTCCTCCCTGTCAAGAAAAACATCTGTCTTCCTGTGAATCAAGTAGCAATGTTTCTGTACATGTCTTATGGGAATCGCTACCACTGCGTCGGGAAATACTCTGTATCAAAAGCCTCTCGAGGCAACACTTTTTGAAAGGCGAGGATTGTCTAATGCCGGGAGGCTTCTGAAATCTGTCAGGTGTGAATCAGGCCCTTTGGCTAATTCCCAGCCCCTCCGTCTTACTCTTACTGAGCGGGTCTGGTTACTCAGAGGGGTGTTTAAAGAGAACATGCCTTCTGTTACAATGCACATCTCCAAAACAGCATGATCTACACAAGAGAAATCCTCAAGGGCTTGTAGGAAGTCAGCACAGCATGAGTGGGGAATGACGTGTTCTCCTGTGTGTTTGCAGGTTATTTGTGAAATTTGGACTCCAGAAATTCAAGCAGCCTCGCTAAAAGGAAGTTGTAGGTTGTAGTTTCACTGCCTTTGTTCTCTGTTTCAGGTGTGTGCAAGACACTGCATTCCAGATGAAAAAAAATTACTTCTCTAAGTATCCTTAGAGATCCTCCCATGCAGGATTCTGTGGGTAGGTATTCATGGTGGAGCAGTTTATAATATCCTTTCCCTTAGTCATATGTAATCAATTTGATCAAGAAGCAATGAATCTTCTTATGGATTCCCTGAGAACTCGGCATAGASAAGGCTAACTCCTACCTCCAAGTACCATTTCTGAGGTTCAGCGAAGAGCCAAGTCCTTTGTGAAACACCTACACCATTTCTCCAAAGCTAGACTCCTATTTCCTAGCTCCTGTGTTTGAATAACAGTGCAGCAGGGCTGTGTGGTCTCTGCAGGTTTTTGGCCCCATGTTCAAGGAGCTAGAATTCTTTGAGATCTTCTTTCTAGCACCCAGTTGCTCCAGACCTTGCTCAGGGCTGGCACTGATAATCTGTTTTCTGTAACAAATGCTTTTATAACTATCCGGTAGCTAGCTGTTAATTTTGAAACTCAAGATGTGAATAGCTAAATCAGCTCTCCAGAAACACAGTTATAAATCTATGGAAGAAACTGACAGAATGAAATTGCATTTCAACTGCTCAAGTAGAGAAGTAACGCATTTAAACACCGGTAATGAAGCAGTATGATATCTGCAGTTTGACTTCAACAGCTGAGCAGCAGCAGTTTTATAGTGCCCGTGTTGTTGTGAACTGCATTGGAACCGCATTTTCCTGCAGAACTGGATTTGAAATTAGCAGGGCTGTAAGTCTCCCTGCCTGCCCTGTAACGGCAGATGAGGTCTTGTGATGGGTTACAGTTAGTTTGATTCACACGGAGGATGTGGTACCGCTGATTCAGCCTGCTAAAAATGGCCAGGGGAGTGAGGAAACCACAGTGAACAGAGCTACAGGGATGACTTGTACTTGCTAATCAAAGCTTGTATTTACTTCCCAGTCTACCAACACTCTAAACGTCTTTCTTGGGTTTTGTTTTTGTTTTTTTTTTTTTTTTTAATTCCCAGTAGCATACTATCATCAGTACGATAGGCATTCATCAGCCCACAATTTCAGCAGAGGGGCCAGTCAGTGGCCGGCTTTCCCCTTGCCTCACAGCTCGCTGCAGTGCAGTATTGAATAACCCATGCTACTGTGGCCTATGTTACCTCTCTCTTATGAAAACAGATTGAGGCGACTGCTTTGTAATTACTCAAGGACAATAAAGTTACTGATGGTGAGCAAGAATTGTACTTTTAATAAATTAACTGGACTAAAATTTCCAAGACCTTTACTCTGGTCTCCCAGAAGTTGTTAGCTAGATAAGAGGCAAAGTGGCTACAATATTCACATCCTGTAAGAGATTCAGAATTGTGGTGGTTTTATAGCCCCTTTGCAGGACACTGCTATCGTAGTTCAAGATAGCCTGTACCTTTGAATACTCAACTGCTCTTCCCTTTGACAAGCTTTCCAAGTTTCTGCCCTGTCTTTGTGCTTCTGACAGGGAGAAGTCCTGCAAGTCATTGTCTTCACATACTGGTCCCTGAGTCAAAATTTTTTTTTCATTGGTGTTTTTCCTCTGTAAGTCTAACTAGAATTTAGCCCTGCTATAAACTCTATGAGCTACAGAGAATGGCAGAAGTTGAAGTAGCAGGGAATAAATTATTACAGAAAAGCATACTGATTTATCTAAAGCATCGGAGAGAAAAGAGTTAAAAACAAGAACAGGCCTATATTCATATTTTATTTAATATCATTTTCATACTCTGTAAATTAGGTCCCACTTGTCCCAGGGCCCTTCTCCACTGTGTCTGGATAAGGCAATCTAACCCCGTGCTTCTGTCTCAGAGTGCCCTAAATCTGATTTTGCTGAGTTTCTTTTTACCTATCATCTTGTTCCAAAACTCTACCTCTGTCCTGGAATACCTCAATAAGCCTGGTACTATTTGCACTTTTTAAGATGGAGATGAAATTTCAGCAGTGGATTTAGAATATTCGATCATCAGCAATTATGTTAGAGTCACTGCTCATTTAAGTAGAGAGAAGTAAAATCCTTCAAAACAGAACTAACTTTTTTCCTCTGTTGCAGAAAGTGTGGCTATGTATGTATATAAAATATTGAAAATACTAGTTAAAATCATAAAGACATCTCCCACACTTTTTCAATCTCAGACACAAACCTGCAGAATCCGCTCCTGTAATTTTGAATTCCTTTTGAGGATTTGCTATTCTAGTTAAATATCAGGTGCAGTCCCACTGTTGCTTATGAAGGGGTGTTACAATCCAGGGTATTGCCATCTATTCCACACCAGCTGTCCAGAAGGGTCTTATCTGTGTCGGTGACGGCCAATAATGGCTACTGAATACATAAATGTGAGTATCTTCCCTTTTTTGAATATATTGTATTTGGTAAGAAAAAAATTACTAAGTTCACAAGTACATTTCTAAGGAAATAAAAGCCACTTGTTCTTGGGCTTTGTGTTTCACACTGTACCTCTGAGTTTTGCAACAATGAAGGTGCCCGCTTATTGTGTCTTATCACTTAAATATTTATGAGTGGTGAGCTCTACATCTGTTATCATCATGCATTTTCCATACAGTGCAGCAACTAAGCAATACTACAAAGCCAAGCTAATCTTCAGAGCTGTCTCTCCACATTTTCCTATTAATATGCATTGTCATTTTAAGGGCTAAACCCCGCCTAAGGACACATACATGAAATGACTATTGAAATGACTTGTCTGTTCTGTCAATAGACAAGGAGTATGCATACATATCCTGGTAAAACAAAACAGGCTCAATAAGCCTTTTCATCCAAAGTATTCCAAGGATACTGAAATGAGTCTTTTGACCCTTTCTGATTATAGAGCGTTACAGTAATAACAATTAGAAGAAAAACCTCCATTTGTTGCAGTGAACTTTACTCCAAAATCAGCTACTCCTTCCTCTCACAAGCTTTCTGGTTTCCCTGCCTATTTTTCACAGGAAGCCTTTTGTGTATGGAGAGAGCTATCAGATGGAAGGTGGCTGGTCTCTCGATCCTGGTCTCTTGAGCACTCATTCGTGGCTGCTCTCATCTAGTCTGTAACAAGGGCTGCACTGTGGCATTTCTGCACAGAGAAATCACAGAGATGGCTGGGTCAGAGCAGGTAAAGTTCTTGGAAAGTCAAAAAGGAAAGTGAAAGATGAGGCAGAGCAAGTAAGAGCAATTTCATATGTTTTTTCATATTTCGATTATATTTTATAATGTTTATTTTCATCCACACTTATTGTTGCTCTGGGCCCAATGTATAATCAGTCATATAATGGGATAAATCCATGTGCAGTCACACAGAGTTATTTTTACTGAAGCATATGAAGGTGTATAATTTTTGCTATATAAAGGATGCTCAATGACAGAGCTTTTTAGTGTTGGGTTTTTTTTCCTGGAATGTGCTAATGGCAAAACATATGCACACAGTTCCGGAGAAAACAAAGGAATACACAAGTATTAAATACTAACAGCTGCTCTGTTCAGGCGGCAGCCACATGCTGGCCTGTTTTATGAAAATTAATTGGAAAAACTTCCACACAAAATAATCATCCTACTTGAATTTTTAAGAGCCAATTTAAAATGTTTTACTTCCAGAAGAATGACTTCCTACAGAGTTCAGATCTACATTTGGTTGTAAAAATACCTGCTCTGTGTTGCCAGAGAGGAAGAAATGTAAAGTCCAAAGGGATTGCCGGAAATCCAGCAGTTCTAGTCTAGTCCGTTCTGGGGAGTCAGAAGAAATTCATCTAGATCGTAAAAGACAAATCTTTGTCTAAATGTCCTTAATATCTTTCCAGTATGGAGAGTCTGCAAATTAATTTTCCCTTTTGTTCTTGCTCCAGTGAGCAATGAAAACAATTGTTTGCATCTTTGTTACAGAAGCAGGGGGGTAACAGCAGATTAAAACAGGTGAGCTTAATGGTTTTGTGTACGGAGAGTGAGGTAGGCTGTCTTGCCCAAACTGGAAAATACAAACATTATTTGTCCCTTGTTTCTACATTATGGGATCTTGATTGGGGCCCTATTGGTCTTTCACTTTTTAGAACAAATAAGAACCTATTCACTTTGGCCTTTCACAAGCAGCCCATAAATTTGAATACTCTAATCACTTTTGCTGATCTGCTTTGAAGGGTCCCTCCAGTTTTCCTGCATTTTTCAATTGTGCATGAAGCCATTTCACAGACCAGATGCATTTGTGAAGGATTTTTCTCTATATATTCTTCTATATACATGTACATGTATCTAACTATATGTATAGCATTCACCAACAAATGATTTGCCCAGTTGCTGAGGATGTGCCTTTGTACTTTCAAGCTTATGATGAAAAATGAGCAGTCAGCAAGGCCATAGATAACCTGTGGCGAGGATATTGGCCTTAATAAACACCCTTTGCGTTAGGGCTCCCCCCCAATCCTTGTAATTTAAAATAATCAAAAATCCTTGCAGGACGTATTTTGAAATGCTTGGAATGTAGTAAACATAATATCTGGCTAAGGCTTATTTTCCTTTTACTAGTTCAGCAGTAAATATTTTCTCACAGGTGTCAAGCAACTTGATGCATAATGTGATTTGAAATGAGATTATTTAAAGATTACTTGTCAGCAACATTTGTACTTTGCTACTTCCATTTGGGACTTCTGGCATTATATATGTTTTATATTTAGCATCTCAACATTTTTCACTAGCTTATTCCTCAGTCCTTCACTACAAAAATAGAATGGCCTCTATTGGGCTACAGAGGTTTTATTTTGGCCATGTTAGACGTCATGTTTGTTTTTCAGTCGAAATCTGCACTTCTTGCCCCCCTTCTTTCTCCTAGCCTGAGAGCGAGGAATATTTTGTTAAAAATTTTAGGGACAAAAAAGTCAGTAGACCCCACTGATGACAGTTTTTTGTGACACAAGACACAAGTTTATGTAGACAGATTGTCCAGCTAATCATCTAGAGGAGACTGGGCAAGGCTGTGTGACCCAGCTTTATACTCTTCTCTTTGAAAGATATTCACAACTGCAATGACCAGTAGTTGAGCTGGAAGGCATGAAAGAAAGACCTGGTGGGCTTATGGTTGGGTACCGAAGGCAGCCAAGAGCTCAGCTGGAGAGGCAGGTGAGGTTATGAAGCAGCCATGGCAGAGCTGTGAATCTCCCTTTCCTGGTATTAGTAAAACTGCAAACAGTGAATTCTTGTACAGATGTCCCTTTTATCCTGGTTTCACATTTTCTTGCTGTAGGCTTGTAGATGGGAGTACCACTTCAAGGTCTAAGAAACCATCGGCACCTGATAGTCATATGTCACTCACATACGAAGAAACCTTGCCTCACCTGTGTCTTTCAGCAAGCCACTTAAATTCTCCATGCATGGGTTCTCATACCTATTGATGGGGTTGTAATGCACGATAATTTTGTGCATTAACATTGGTGGTTATGCTACATCAAGGCATTCAGTAGTCTATGACTGCCTCAAACTAAAGCATCTTGACATTCTGTAACTGGAACAGATCACACAGAATATGTTCATTTGAGCAGCTCTGTCAGCAGTGTATATGCCTACAAATATGGTGAGCTTCTTCCCTTGCATATACACTGTGTTAGCTACTGATGCCTTTGTCCCTGATTATTTCAGTTCCTTATGTTTTGGGAGTTTAATCATGTCTTCTGGAACATAGTGCTCTGTTCTTTACAAAACTCTTCTCTGAGGCTTGCACACATAGACACGGCAACTGGCTTTTAAAAGAAGCAGTATGATCGGCAGCATGTATCATCAGACAGAAAAAAGCCTAGAAAACATATTGAGAGACAGATGCTACCCCAGATATCAAAGTTTTTATTTCTGGATACTAGCTTTTAATCTGTGAAACTTGTGCTTTGGTCTGAACACTTTTGCTGCTCACTCAAGAAAATAACTAGTTGTACCATTTAATTTAGAGAACCATTTAATTTGCGAGAAGAGTCATCGTTTCTATTTGTATAAACCTAAAGTGAAGGGATCATCTTCTATTAAACGTGTATTCATGCAGTATGTGTATTTATATACACTCAGGTTACAGCATTATCTAGAGGCAACAGCTAAATAGAGCCACTTGCTTAAATAATCTTCATTCTGTTCTTTTTTGCCTTAATTTGTTGTTCTGTAAACATTAGTTTATGTGAATGGACTGTCAGTTTATATGAATGGAAGATTCTTCACATTTTTATGTGTAAAAGTATAAAGCCGACATAAAAAAATATACATTTGTCATTTGGTGAGATTATTTTCTGTATCCGACATTTAATTTAAAAAATTTAAAGAGACTGGAAGCTGATGCTTGACCAACTAGATTTTGAGTTGACAGTTCCATAATGAAATTAAGCAAAACCAGGAATGTATGTGTTATTGCCTGGTACTTCATGAAATAAGCAGCATGCAGTTGACTGAGGTTCCTATTCTCTAAAATAAGAAGTGATTTCTCTTTTTGCTTACAATTAGGTTTTCCCATTCTTCCACTTACTTCCGGAAACTTAGGCCATTTATTTGGAATACATACTCTGTCCAACTTGGTTTATAAAATGCTCCTATTTGAGCATTTGTTGATCAAGGTGTGTGAATTGGTAAACACTCTTGAGAATTAAAGATTCCTCCAAGCAGTGACTACCAGAATCAGTTCCCACTATGGGAAGTGGCAGCGTTTGCTCTGCAAGTGAAACGCTGCATTGCAGATAAAGGGCAAAGTCAAGATTCTGTGTGCATGTAATGGTAACCACAGGAGTGACTTACAAATCTTAACATGCAACAAGATTTTTATTAAAGTAACAGCAGAATAACAAATTTAATTACCCTCCTCTTTTTTAAAGTGTATTTGGATTCTGAAAGCACTTCTGCCCTTAAACAGCACAGGGCCTTTTAAAACCACATATTGGGTGAACTATTCTGTACTGACTCACTATTTATTGTTCTATCAACAGTGTTTTGTGAGACTGAGAGCTATGTACCAGGGAAGCATCTTAAACTGAGTTGCGTAATTTTAGCCATTATGAGTTACGCACAGCAATAACCAGGATAATACAGTGAGAAAAGCTATGCTTTTACTGCAGGCCATTTTTTTCAGAGTTCCTCTTCCAGACATAGCACAAGGAGAAATAATCTTTTATTTTCTCTGTGCACTTTCCCATTTTTCATTCCATTAGCATTTTTCTCATATGCTTTTTTCTAGGGCAATTCATCCAGCAAGCGTTCCTCTCTTTTTCCTTCCATTCCTTTCATTTTAATAGCTCTTGCACTTACCTATTTTTAGAGGGGTTGTAAGTACATAAGCACACATAAATACACATTCTATCTCACATCTCTTCATTTGATATGCCTTTCACTTGGGGTTCAGCCTACATTTTGTTCTTAGGTTCTCAAGCTTCGAATCATACAAAGCACTGAAAAAATAGTTCATACATGTTAGTTTCTTTGGTGTAAGGTAGAAACTAAGAAGAAATATATGCGCCCACCAATGTGTCCAGCTCATCACAAAAGCAATGAGTTCAATAGCGATTTCTTCCGGTGGTAGCACCAAGACACTGAAAAATAAGAAGGTGAAGAAGTGCTGGCAAATCTAGTGTCATAGATCCAAGCACTGTCTTATCATCATGATGAGTCACAGCATCGTAATATGGAGATGCTAGGAGCTAACCACACTATGTTCGGGTAACTCAATACTGAAAAGGATGAGTGACAAAAGCATTTATAATGATAAATTTTCCCTGTAATTGGAAGCAGGAGATAATTCCCTGTGGCCTGTTCCTTTCTTCACTGAGGCCTGCTGACAGCACTGCACAATGGTATTTCTATAGCTAGGTTGTAAGGCGGTCTAATTATTCCTGAGGAGTAAAGTGTAATCAAGCGCTGCATCCATCTTCAGGGAATTAGTTCAGTGGGTTTCTTGGTCGGAGCCCGGAGCTAGGTTGGCTGCTGCCATGTCCTCTTATGGCCTATGTTTAAGATGGTGTGTGGGTGTGTTTTTGTTTGGGGATAATTAACCCCCTTCCATTGATTATAGAAGGAGACCCTAGAGTAGATACCCCATTTTTATACAACTGAAGTTGTGAGATGGGTAACCATACTACTCTACAAATGCTATGAGTCTTACTGAAGTCAGGTAGGTGTTATATAGCAAGTTACTGGCCAGTTTCATATGCATGCAAGTCTGTCTGGCCATTCCATTTGGTTAAAATTAAGTAGGTCCACATATTTTTTAATCTTCTGTGGATCCCAAATGGAAAACAATGAGTTCACCTACCCTAATAGTAAAAGCCTTAACATTTTTTTCTGGATTTGGTGTTGGAATGTGCTCCCATAAGGGCAGCTATGCCTGAAATGCAGATGCATGTGACAGTGTCACAGTGCTTGTTGCTGCCAGCCAGGGTTGTTTTGTGCATTGCTGTTACAGGACATTCACAAAAAACCTACATTAGGATTCCCCATTGAAACACAGGAGACTTCATTTTACCTATACGAAAAGCAAACTTTTGTTTTCAAACAGGTCTCTGGGCCTTAATAAGTTTCTGAAAGCTGCGGTTGTATTTTCAAACCACTACTTGATGCAAATGCTTTCTGCAGTTTGTGTGAATTTGTTATAGCTGGGAATGCCTACGTACTATTAACACACACAAGTAAATCCAATGGAAATGTTGCAAATTGTACTCAAGAAGGTTATTTCAAACATGCACAGGAATTCTCCAGCAGAGAACATTATGTAAGTATGAGACTCTCACCGCAACAAAAGCCTTGATCAGGCAGCTCGGTTATACAATGAGCAAATGCAAAGGGCCACATGGAATAACCACTGTTGTCCAGATTGTGAAGCCATTCCACTGAATCTAATCCCTGCTCGAGGCATGGTGGTCCCTTTGATCACACTCCAGTCCTTTCTTCTCCAACTTGCACCTGCCTTGCTGAAGCCTGCCCTATTACAACGCTCCATTTTAGCATACAGATAAATTAAAAGATATGATGCCAGAAGCTGAAATTTGGGAATATGCAACGCAGTATTTGGTTTTCACCGAACTAGAAATTTGTTGTGCTTTGTAAATGACTCTAAACTATGTGACTCGATTGCAGCCCTGAGTAACTTCTGTTTTACCTGTCTAGAAAAGTTGACTCTATTACAGGAGAAATGAGGACATCTACCCTAGGCGACAAAATGCTACCTATGGCTTCATTGCCAGGGGACTCTCTACAACTGAAAAGACAGGCATAGGATATATGTATTTACCTGACATGATAAAATTTTATAATATGCCTTTCATAGTCCTGGGATGGAAACTGTAGGGCAAACGGAAACTTCTTTATAGCTGCGGGGAGTAGAGAAGCCAGTATTTGCCTTGGGCAACTGCAGAGAGGCAAGGGTCAGCCATAGAAAATAGGAGCAGTCAGGAGCAACTCTCCAGAGCTCAGTTTCCTCAGATCTGAGAGGAGGAACTAGGAACCAAACCTGCTTATAGCCCCAGCTAAGCTGGGATGCAGACACGGGTGTTTGGATTTGGGTCACTTGCGTTGTGTCTTATGCAGAAAGCAGTTTCTACTAGAAATTGATATAGCAGAGGAAGTTCATCCTAGTCAAAGTTATACTGAAGGGTTTAAGCTCAGCTGTACAACTGCCTTCGCAAATAAAAAGGAGGCCAGCGCTCAGTGCCTCTCAGAGATGCCTGTGTGAGAGGGCCCTCTGAGGGGAACAGAAGAATAGGCAGGAAGGGGTGTGGAAAGCTATCCTATGACTAATTGCTGTTTGCAGCTGCAGATAGACACGTGCTTAATTACCTGCTATATGCATACAGATTTGGTTTGCTGTCACTAGAGTCCAGATGTTCCCCTCCATTATAATAAGTACAACAAACAAAAGGAAAAGGGTCAGAGAGCAAAATGAAAAGGGCCAGGAGTGGCAGCTTCATGCTATTTTCCTTCCTGTCAAATGCTAGGCCTGGCCTACCATTTTTCTGAACTCCCCAACATAGACAGAGATTTGTGAGTTCATTTGAGATTTCTGAGCATCTTGTCAGAGAGGAGATGAAGCCTGAGAAAAGCTGTTCTCCCCAGCTCCCCTCCCAGGGCAATACCRGGGAAGGGGTGCAGGCGGGCCCCCAGCCCCGCAGCAGGCAGAGGCCCCCGGCATGCCATGCAGGCACGCAGGAGCTGCCCAGGAGTGCAGCACTGAGTCTCAGCTTGGAAGCGAGCAGTGGTTGGGCTCCCTGAGACCACCATGTAGCCTAAAATTGTTCAGTCAGGTTAACAGCCATCACAGTATCTAGCTAGCTTCTCTCCTGTAGACGGGTAAATCCTCTCAGAGCAGTCTTAAGGCTTACTTTTCCTTACGTACCTTTCCTTCTTCAACTATAAAGTCTTTTTCTTTCTATCCATCCTCTAGGCTCACATCCGTTCTTCAGGTAATTTTTTGTACTGATAAAAAAATACAGTATTTTTTTCACAGAAAGTTAATTGAAACATTCTTTGTTTTAACTCTTTGTAGCAAAGTGCTTTTCATAAGATCTAGACATTGTGTTCCCAACATTTGAAAACAAGAGGCTACATAAACAAGACTAGATACTTTTCTCCTATCAGCCCAAATCTGGGAACAATAGAGCTATGTTGATTTATACCGATCATGCACCTGGCCTTTATTCTATTTGATGGCATTCAGTGTCTCTTTGGAAGATTTAACCTATTCATTCCACTTTAATTAAATCACAATGATGATGATCATCAGTGGTTTTGTGGTGTCTGTTCTGAATTAAGTTTGTTCTGAGTATATACGTCATGTTGATTCGTTTTATCTTTTGTGATAAATACAATATACATAGATTCAGTAATCACATGTCCTCTTCAGTGGGAACATTTCCTCCCTTGAACATGGCAATATCAAGTTACAAGAATCTGACTAAATACAACTTATCAGTTCAAAATTTGGTCCTTCTATTCTGCATGCAGGGATAAGAAAATTCCCAGAAAGGTTTTCTTTTCTTTCAGCCTGCTAAAGGCAGATTGGGATGACTGCAGTTACTTCCGATTTTGAGCAGCATGGGAAAGGGCTGAGCCCAGGCGGCTCGTCGGGCATCCAGGGTGGCTGGCTCACGGACGGTGGTCTGAGACCACCCCCCAGCGCTGCCTTCACCGCTGACACTCGTCAGGCAGAACAGTTTATCTGCATGGGCTCCTTGGTTCCACCCCTATTGCTGATGCAAATACCCTTCGCGTTTCTGTAAAGTTTCCATTTATGTATATTTGCATAAAAAGGGTTATCTTAGGTTTTCTGGAGACTGYGTCCTGCCCTGTATTACATAACAGATTTAATCTGCAATGACAATTCTCTTTAAACCTTGGCAATATCTTAGAATACATTTTTTATAAAGTGTATGCAAGATTTGCTGCATGTCTTAATAAGGTGTGTGAGCCAAAGTCCTGTGAAGTGGTTAGAGCTTTCCACTAAGCCACTGAACTTTGGATCACACCTACGTGTTTTCTTGGAGAACTGCCCAGCGCGCCTTTAGCTTCCTTACTACTTAGGTTACTGTCCCCAAGGGTATGTCATTACCTTTGATTTAACTGAGTACAGCAAAGGGAAAGTTAGAACTTTATTACTGATTTGATAGCTTGTTCTCAGGTAAATTTTATTAGTTGAAACCTTTGCCTTAGCCACAGGAATCGATATCCAGGTGTATTAATGACTCTCTAGTTTTGTAGCATCCGGATAGTAATTCTGATCAGAAAGTAATCAGAAGGATCTAGAATTCATGGCAGGTGCTGTTACTTAACAATATAAATCCTCTATTAAGTAATATTTCATGCTGATAGATTTTGGCTCATTATGTTATTAACACATTGTTAATTAAAACTGTGTCTGCAAGAGCTGGACACAGAGCCATTTATTTCTGTATCCTTTAAAATTATTTTCTTCATTATGCCTTCAGGCTTCAAAAAACAGATCTGAACAGTTCTTTCTGGATTGGAATTCTAACAGTCTTCTTCCCTATTAATTTATAAATTACTGACATTCCTATGAATGTAATTATTCATTCTTACCAGTGCATACTTGTCCTGTGTGTGACAGGAATCTTAGACATAGGCTCCCGCACAACAGAGAAATCTGTTGCTGTTCCCAGTTTAAATATAACTGAACAGAGACAAAAGATCATGATGTCAACTATCTGTCTTTTTATTCTGTGTAATAATGCAGCAGTGCTCAGTCTTTATCAATGAGTGGGTGACATCTTAACAAAGAAACTGCATCTCATGGAACATTTCACATATGCTTCACATTCAGAACAACCTGTAGGAAACACAGTAATTGGCTGAGGTGCTAAGTAATGAYAGGAGTGTGTTTAAAAAAATCTTCTATATTTTGAATGCTATCATCAGCTGCAAACCAGGAGACACATTATGAGATGAACAACAGGTCATAGTTTGGTGTCATTGCTACAGAGGATCCCCAAAATTGACGGAAAGAACATGATTTGTTATTTTGCTTGCAATTCTTTATACTCAGAAGATGCTTCATTGCAGCTCTGGCAATGACCAGCCTCTTGCAGTTTCGAGATGTCTGGGCCAGCTGCACAAAGGAGGTTTATGCTTCTGCCTTGCATTCTTAATGCCTTCAGTGAAGCTATAACATTGTGTTATGGCACTATCCCCTTTAACGTAAAGTAGTTCCTTTTGCCAGGGACATCCATTTAATGTATTTTTAGAAAATACAGACAGATTTACAGAAGACTGGACCATTGTGCCCTGAATTTCCTTACGTCATTGGAGAAAGTTGCAGAAGGTTTTTTTAAATGAGGAAACCGCAAAGAGAATGGTAAGAGGTAAAAAGATGGCAAGAGTTCATTACAAAGCCATAATGCATTTATAGCGTTTTCAGTAAGACCACATTTTCCAGGCTACTTCATGAGGAGCAGAAAGGAAGCAGAGGGGAGAAAAAACCCCAAATAATTCACAGAGGACTCCAGAAGAGGCAAAGCTACTATCAAGAGGAAGGGATAAAATGAAATGGCTCACAGGTGACTCCAAACTAGTGGTTACAAAAGCAAAGAAAGTTAACTCACGCAATTCATTTTGCTGCTGACAGAAGCGAAAGGTTGATGGCTCTGGATTTTACATGAAAGCTTTACAGTAACAAAAGCACAGACCTTCAAGCTGAGATACAGGAAGACTGTTAAGAAGTTTTACCTGGAAGCTTTTGTTTTTAGAAGCTTAAGTTACAATATCATTTATAAGCAATGAAAAGGAAAAATGTTTTCCTTGTATATGTATGCTTTTTTCTATAGCGAATGTGTATTTCTTTCTATAGTGCCCTGTGATCTATTTCATTTTATTTGCCTGCAGTTCTCAGTGTTAGGCTGCTTAGCTGTCTTTCAGCTCCCATTAATCTGGCTGTGTTTTGTAGTTATAATAAATGGAACTCAAGGACCTTGGTGTCATCCACCCCAGATAACATGATCCTATTAAATCTAATCCAAATTAACTGGAGGAGAACCCTTTGCCCGAGATACTTATATGGACAAGAGAGATTTGGCACTAGCAATACCCATATGTGGTTTAGTCTGGAGAGGAAACCTTCTGCTCTCTTTATGCAATTGATTTGGGATTCAGATGAGCGATTGTGGCAATCTAGACACATTGTTAAAGAGCGTGGGTTTTTAGCCATGCACTCTCAGTGTATTGAACACTGTATTAGATCCTTTTTCATTAAACTTCTCAACACTTTCCTCAGAAGCTTGAATTTCAAGAGGTACAAATCATATAGCAAAATCTTGTCAGCAGACATTTAACATATGCATTTCTTTGGTTATTACTTCTAATTTTAAGGTGAATGAAGCAAAATGCAAGCTGTAATACCTTTGCACCCTTGAACACAAGCAATGAGTAATAATGAGGCTTAGAAAGGATGACTGGAGTTGAGAGTTTTTAATCATTGAAAATATTTGTATTACTTAAAGGCTTGAATAGCAAATAGTAAAGATGACTAGAGAATAAAAATCACAGGGAAAGTCTCTCCTGTGGGAGTTACTTTTGTTCTAACATGGAAATTGATAGCTATGCAGGGCCACCTGAAATGCTATACACAAAGGAGGTAAATAATCCATGGAAGTTATGTCAAATGGCAACACTCGGATGATGAAAGCCTTGGAAATACTACTTATAACAATAAAAAAAACCCCATGACACGGTGTTTACCCAAGGCTCACATTGCTATTTATTCACATAACATTTCATCTTACTAAAAGATTTAGTCACTTCTGATCTTCTATAAAAGGTATTGGCGGAATTGTTTATTACGACTTTAACAAAGATCTTTTCTGGTGAACCTGAAGAGAAGGAATCTTTACAATTGAAATTATGTCTACCATTCATGACTTGAAATGCTTGAAAATTCAGGCTCTTGTTTTCCAGAAGATGTCTCCCATGTGAGGAAAATCAGAATATTCTAAGCACAGAACAGACAATGCATGAAATATAGTTCAGTGTCCATGTAGATTTCTTCAATAATAAGAATTCTTCATCAGACTAATCTAAACAGGACAACTTCTTTCCTCATGTAAAGATTATCCATTGGCTCTTCAGGATCAAAAACCTTTTTACTAAGTGTTTATCAGCCTGATATAGATCTATCTATGTTAAAGTACAAAACCTGAAACTCTGCCTGGCTTTTATTGATTGTCTCAATAATGTGTGACAGCCTGACTCTATGGAAGCAATAGAACTGAAGAAATTGGGGGGGAAAAAAACAACCAAGAACCTTAAAAACCAGAGAGACTTTTCTACTTTTTTGTTATGCATACTTACTAATCATTATAACTTACATTTACTCAAGTCTTTATACAATTTTCATTTCTTCTTGTCAGCATTAAAACTACTTCTGATAAAATAAAATCAGATGGAAGGGAATTGAAATCCAGGACTGGCTCCAGGTTGTGATGCAAAAATCTTTGCCATGTTTGCTTTTTCTGAGGGGGGAAGGGAAAAAGGAAAAGGCTTTTTTGTGAGTAGGGAAAATCTGCTTCAGAGCGCAGTCTGGTGGGCATGAGATATGAAATGTTACTACAGAATTGCTTGATAAAGTTTAACTGTTCTTCCTTTCTCCTTGTGGAAATTTTCAGTGCCAACTAAGGCCAGTAAATCAATTGAGTATTTCCACAGTTTTGGTCACCTGAATATTTGACAATATCTACTTCAAAGGTAGGGGGCTTTACGCGTAGAAAAGATTCAGTTGTTGCTATCTGAAAAAATGATTTCCAAACCCCACCACCTCCAGGCCGATGGGTGTTTCTCTCCCACGTGGCAGGCAGCCATACAGGAAAAGCTGTTTCTGCAGACCATCTCCAGAGAGAGGGCTCTGCCATTATGTGCCAATCCTCTGCTCCTTCAGAGGCCTCAACCCCAGCATGATTTCACTGCATCCCATTCACTCCAAAACTAGCTCTACAGCTAAGAAACCTCTGCACGGACATAGATTTGTCTGTAGCAGAGTTGCCATAAAAGAAAAAGCAACACAGGATTTGGTGTGAACAGCTTTCTCACACTTTTGCCACCCTGCAAAGCTGCAAAGGACCTGCAAAGCTACAAAAATTTGATAAGGGATTAATGACCAAAGCCATAAGGGCTATTGGTCTGGCATCTTCTTCTATTAATCCAGCTAGCACCTCATTCCAAACATACTGAGGACACGCTGCTGCACCTTCAGAAAGAAGGCAGCGGAAGGTGGGAGCAAACATCGCATTAGGTGGGAAGGAGGGTTTGTTTGCATCGCTGTCTACTCCTGCCTAGGACCAGCCTTAAAAAGTATTTTAATTTTGCAAAAGAGAGTTGGCATCAGGGAATTAAAAAAAAAAAAGTAACTATCAAAATGCTGCTTCTGAATGGTAGTGGAAGAAGCAGCCATGTCAAGTCTATTCAGTCCAGCCCTGTATTCAGGGTCTGGGTCCCCCGCCCTCCACCATAGGTCACGGTCAGGTACCGTGTAAAGATTTGAATGTCAAAGGAAATAGTTTTGATGGTTTAGTCCTGCAATTCATGCTACATAACTGTAGCAGGTGCAACTGCTGTTCCTAATATAACTGGTCTTCATTTGATCAGAAAAAAAAAGCCTATGGAGGAGACTTTCTGGCTCTGAAGAAAAATTACTCTTTTTCTGAGGTTTTTATATAACCAAATTCTAATAAGCAGAGATGATGGACTCTGCTTATTCAGGCAAATCAGCTTCTTAAAGCTACAGAAGTATTTGCATAAAGCAAGCAGGATTGAGCAGCCTGTAAAAAGCACAAAAAAGAAACGCCAGGTTAAAATAACCGAACAAGAAAATGGATGGTTTTAAGAGCATACTGCATTTATTTGGCCCCAGAACTCCTAGCATTGTAACAAACTCCCAGAGTTTCACTCCTTAAAGTGCTTCAAACTCCATTTATATTATTATTATTACTTTTAACATTAATGTACATTTCTGTATAAACATCAATCCAAACAGATTTATATTTTTATAAAATTCTTTATATTAGTGGATCAAATTTGCTCTCAAGATGACCAGCATTAAGGCAAATTTCCAAAATTAAGACACTGGAGTTACTCAAGTCTATGCTGTTGTGGGTGAGAGCAGAATTTGGCCCAGTAGGGTATATACAATTATATTTTCTGCATATATTTCAAAAGGCACAATGGATTACCTTGGAAATCAATAACATTTAAAAGGGAGTTTATCAAAGCAAACACTTTTAATTTGCTTTGGTGCAGTCCACATCTGGAGGATGCATTTGCTCACCAGCTGTTCTAAATAACCAGCCTGATGACAGTGACATGGTGATCAGCAGAAGGGGAACCCGCGTTGCATGAATTCACACAGTACTTCAGCAGACCTGACTCGATGTGTGTACAAGTACCGTAACAGCAAAGTTACTTCACCGGGCACCCGTGCAAACTCACTACACCATGAACCTCTGAAATTCTCCTGGTGGAGACATGTTTGTCATTGATATTAATATTCCGAAGACAGCCAAAAAATGGGTCTTTAACTGGAAGCCACAGTGCGTCCAAATTTGCTACAAAAAACAAGGTAAAAGGATCAAGTTAAGAAAATGAGAAAGTTTTTAAAGAACATTAATTACTGCAAGGCTTTCAAAAGAGGGAGAATGATACAGGACTACATACATGGACAACAGGACCTTTGTTTTGGAAAGGAAAAAAAGCCAGTAGGTACATGAAAAAATAAGAAGCAGTAATATTACCTGGAACTGTGCCGAAGTAGAGTGGCTGATGAACACGTCTAGGAGGAGAGGGTGGAAGTCCAGTGGTGTAGTTACTCTGTGTGCCCACCTCTAGTTGCACCCTGTTCTCCTTCTGAGAGACTGCAAAGAAGCAGGTAAATGAGTACTCTTTCTGAACCCTATTAAAATCAACTAGATATGGCACTAGTTTTAAATAGCATGTCTTAAAATTTAACTCGTAGGAAAAATAATAGATTTTATTTTAATTCAAGGTCAGATCGACACATCTAGGTACTCTGGGGCTAAATACAGCCCTTCTTATGTAAAGCCTTGAATTAACACAAGACGCTTATGTTGTTCTAAAGAGTATTCTCACAATAAACAAAAGTGAAATGATTAATAAAAATCTGGAGCTGCAATGCTCTGCGCCCACCGTCCTTTCAAAGTTTCAGAAGAACTGGTATGATACAATGTACCTGCGACAGTATGCCACTGTCCATTAGACAGAGGTTGCTTAGGCGTGACTGATGTCTGGAATTCTCTAGCACCACTATTTCCAGTAGCAATGACCTGTAAAAAAGTTATCATCTTTTAAGTTACCATGGCAAAGAAAAGCGCAACAGAGAAATACAGTACTTTAAGTAATTTACTGAACTTGTGATGGCTGTGTTTCACCTAGTTTTAAGAGTCACAGTCATTGCATACATATTTCAGAAATTATCCTCTCCAAGAGGAAAGTAAATTTCCCTAATAGAATCCCAGGAGAGGATATTTGACAAATTTCACAAGCATAAATTCATACCTTTGTCTCTCCCCCTCAGTCTTACAAAATTGCGTTAATTCTTTTGACATAATCTCTCTGAGACAAGGTCTTTCCTACCTGGCCTTCCTTTCCTTTCCCAAAGCAGTCTACATGCTTGGCATCTCCTGAGAAAAATCTCTGCAATATATTTCTTTGGCCTTTCACACTATTTTGGACTACTCGTAATTCACTCACGAAGCTTGCAGCCTGACTATTTACGATGACATTTTGAACAAGCATCTGCTTGTGCTTTCTCACATCTTGCTTCTCATTCATTGTGAGTGCATTATTTTTTTTCAACATCTTCCTTTCAAACTCTCTTTTGGTGTGATGGTTACAACAAACTTGGTAATGGTCAGGTAACTGATATGCTGAGTCCACTTCCTTATCAGGCTGACTGATGGTGTCCTCTTGACCTTTTATTCCTTCCTGTTGCATCCTGTCCACACGGACAGCCAACATGAATCTAAGTTACTGCTGAAAAAAGTGGTCAATCTTGCCCTTAAGGAGGCCCCAGCTGTTGATGCCCCTGCTTCCATGTGCTAGTTGTGTCCTGAACAAGATCAGTGATCTGGGGGAAACTAACTGATGACAAAAAGAGAAGGAATAAAAACAAGTTCCCTAATCTGGGAGGAGAACAGCAAAGCTGAGCTTTCTGAAGTTAGGTAGACTCATGCTGGTTTAAACCGTGCCATGAGACACCAGGTTCTGTGAAGCACTGACATTTGATGTCTCTCCAGCAGCAACCACAATAGTTTTGTAGTGTCCAAGACCCACATTCTGAAGCTGTTACGTTATGAAAAAGCAACAGTGATAATAATCACCCCCATGACACACCCATCAACTAGAGGAGAAAATGCTAACACAAAGCAAGACTGCTCAAGTTCTATAACGGACGTGGTTATGGAGCTGCATCAGTACAGCCACATGATGACTGACGTAGGAGTGGGAATAAGCCGCAGAGTTCTGTAGCCTCTGGCCAAAACCCCAGTGGGTTTTTGCAAAGGCTCAGAAGCCTGAGAAAATTAAGACCGTGCCCTACTGCTGACCACTGTGAAGAAAGCATGTGCAAGCCAGTGTGCACACAATGGAAGCTGCTAATGTAGGCGTTGAGACAGGTTAAATGCTCAACTTTCCATGCAATGGTTTTAAACAACTCTGAGGAAGTTGTTTAATGTTACACCTATAGAAAAATGTTGTAACACGTAAGTCCAGAGTTCAAGGTCAGAATTCCCCCTGCTGAATGAGGGCAATACAGCTGAAATGGAAACACAGCCTGTACTTACCTTTCCTCTTTCCATGTAAATAGTCAAGTAGTTGTCTTGCTTGCTTCCAGCATGGAGGAGTATACCTGTTGAAGTCCTTGGTCGAATGGTAAATACAATTCTAAAATCCAAGCCCATCAGCAAATTACCTGTGGAGAATTAAACAGCGGGTAGCGGAATGACCATAGGAAGAGGTAATTGGAAAACCACATAAAAAATAAATTAAAAAATCCTTACACATACACACTTAAGATATAATTCCATATACCATAATCTCTACACAGCTTACCAATGGTGATATATCCTCCTTCATTAAAGAAGTAAATCCCCGTGTCCATGGGAACATCCAGACATGGAAGTACGCCATTTTTTTGCTGAGGTGCATTCATGACTTTTCCATTCATCTTAAAATTCCGCAGGCAACCCTTGAAACTGTTCATTGGTATATTCTGAAAGCATATTTCAAAACATGAATAATAACGCATGATGGCAATTTTTTTAGTAAGAATACCCACTAGTTCTTTTGTACTGTTAGACTGTAGAAAGCCAACTGGCACTAGAGGCACCTAAAACCCATCTCTGATGCAGTGAAAAGGTATTCCAAAATTTAAAAAAAGAGCTTAAAACATGAAAGTAACAGTTGATTTTGAGTTAACATAATTCCTGCTTGCAAAACAGAGAATTCCCAATGACATGTCAAAAAGACAACGCAACAGGAGTTGTGAAATCTCAAGTACACCCTTCCCTTACTAAGAGGCTGTTTATTTAAATCTGATTTTATAAAATGCCCTGCATCATTAATTGTCCAATTTTTAAAGTAATAGGAACCACACATATTTCAGATTAAAATCCACTTCTACATTCATAATTCCTTAATGAGAAGGATTCCTTTGCTTCTCTACAGATTATCACTTAGTCCACTGAGGTAAATATTCTGCTGCAAGAGGGTATTCCTGGAATTACAAATGTGACTTTGGTCTTTTCTATTTTTTAAAGAATAGAAATGAAAACAGTAAATGGTTGTCATCAGTGTCTCAGCAACACATGTTGAAAATATGGGTCCAGCTGAGAGCTGTGTGAACAGGTGAGGAAAAAGATCTGTAACGAACAACTGCAAACACCGCTCACAGATGATGCTCACTCGGTGCTTGGAAATATCCCCCAAACCTTTTCAACACGGAAATCCTGCATATTAACACTTTTACATGTAATTAATGCAGCCTGGGGAGTGTGTGGGGGTGGATGTGTCAATTATTTACCTGTCTTTTCAGTGATGGCAGCCCTCCCACGTAGATTGGTGGCTTAATGCTGATGGCAGAATTTGTTGCTAATCTTCCGTGCTGGGCCCTTAAGCCATCAACAACAAGGCGGACATTCTTCCCATCTGTGCTGAAGACCACCTTTGCAGGGTGCAAACATAACAGAATGAAAACCCCCAAGGCCAATGAAAGCCACTGGAGATTTTTTTTCTTTAACTTAAACACTGTATTGCTGAAATATTTAAACTCAAAATATGATGCTGGGACCACCAGTCTCTATAAGCTCTCTCATAACAGATACCTGTCAACCACATGAACTTTCAGGCATAGGAATTAACTTCAGATGACAAAAATCGAATTTCTAATAACTTAAAAATTCAATAGGCTGTGCCTGCTGAATGCTAGTTGTGGTTTCATCATGGTTCCTGTGCCATACTACTTACAGTGTGCCATTGCCCATCATTGTATTTAATACTGGTTTTGATTTTGATTCGTTTTCCTCCAGAGCCAAGTGAAAAGACAAAACGTCCTTTTGAAATGTGAAGAGCCATATAAGAGTCCTCAGACTTTTCCTCCATGAAAACTATTAATCCTCTTGATGATCGAGTCCGTACATCTACAGAAAAATGTAACCTGTAGTGGAAAGTAAGCATATCCAAATATATGTTTATTTTGTTAGTTGTTGTATTCTTTCTGTTCTCCAGAAAAATGCCAGTGAAACTCCATTTGTGAAATGCAGAATAGCTTTTGGGCGGGATCACAATGTTCTACATTTCTGAATGTGAACGAAAGTTGACATATTCAGGCTTAGGACTTGGCATCAACTGTAATTGTCCACCACATCCAAGTCAATATCTACTCAGTTTGGGTAAATGTTAGCAAAGAAGAAAAATGCCTGAACCTTTAGAACCACTCTTCTGTTATGCCCCAAGACATAAGCAAGAAGAAAATCCTAGCTCTTAGCACCCARATATTCAAGCAGCTTTGACAATTCAAGTGGACAATTCAATTAGGAGAACAGAGAACATTTGTTTTACCTGTCTGTAGATGACGGTGGAGAAAACATGTAGGATATGAAACTGTTGGGTGTGTTTCCAAGGAGATAGGCTTCACTGCTGACATTTAACTGAGTTGGCAAAGTGTGGTTTTTCTGGTTTTGCACATCAGCGGCTTTCAAATAATCAAGGTATTTTTCATTCTGTACCTGTAAGACAGAATTGAAACATTTACTATGCGTGAACATGAAAAAAAAACATTTCAATCTACACATGTAAGAATTCCCACCTGAGGCACTCAACAGCCTTCTCTAAATGGCAGAGAAGCCGTTGTCATTCTGGACAGGTATGGGTTTAGCATGGAACTTCAACACAGAAAAAACTTGCTTCAGATGTGAGATGGAAGGAAAATAGTAACATCTGAATCTCAGTTCTACAAACCATGGCTGTGCAGACAAAGCCTTGGCATCAATATGGAGTGAAGATGACAGTAAAAATAAGCATACCTTGAGCATCTTAAACCTGAGAGGATTTTTAAATTCTTTCAGCAGCAGTGGTTCAAGGTTCTCGTATTTGCGGCAAGCTCCAAGGGATACACCAGTCTTTGCAGTATAATTAATGAGATTTTGAACTTCAGGGAGCTGACCTGCCCTAGAGTGATGAAAGCAGTAAGTGCTGTGACACAGCATTCCTTTTCTTTAGCGCAATCAACAACATATTGTAAAACTGTGTTCTGTACAAAATAGATTTCCCAAGGACCTGGTGTTAAAGTATCAGTTTTCATTTTTCAATGAAAAATGCAGGTTCAGTGCTGTAAAAAGTATTCATATTTGTCCTGGTTCCGCCCATTTCTTTTTGGCTATGGAAAAAACTCCGATGTTTTGTTCTCGTCTTTTCTAAACAAAGTATTTTTTGCTAAAAGCTATCTATTTTAAAAAACCAAACAAATATTGCCATTGAAAAAAGGGGAAAAAAATGACAGCAGCCTTGATTGAATATGATTTCTGGATCAGACTACAAAACTTTGCCGGTTAACTATGCATAACCAGTGGCAGATCAAGAAAAAATGGCAACATCAGGTCTTGCTAACTCAATGATTCACTCTCTCCTTAAATAAGATGTTCTAATGAGATCTGTCAAGGGGCAAAGCCCATGACAACTTAATATGTAGCTTTAGAATTGTAGCCAAATTATCAGAAAGACTATCAAAACCAATTTCTTGTGTGTATAAAGAATAATATTAAGTAATACTATCATTTTGTAAGTTGTACACAGCATCTCTAATCAGTAAATTACAAGACTTTACAACTAGAAACAGTAATGCCTTGCCCATGGGTTTCTATGAGAAGAGTGGTAGAGTTGGGAGCAGAACCTGACCTTCTTCAATCCCGGTCGAGTTCTCCATTCACTTGATCAGACTAGCTACAATATTAATTCTCCATCTATTTTTGTATTGAAAGCAATTTTTCAAATTTGGCTTCTGATGGGGAGGTTAATATACAAGTTACTTCATTGTCTTGCAGTGCTTTAAATGAAGATATAACTTGAGCAACCTGATCTAGTGAAAGATGTCCCTGCCCGTGGCAGGAGGGTTGGACTAGATAATCTTTAAAGGTCCCTTCCAACCCAAACCATCCTGTGCTTCTATGATAATCAAATCAAAATACACTATTTTTTGTGAACTCTACACACATATAAATATTCATCAAAACTTAGCTAAAACAAAGCCCACTGCGACACCGCTTGTGACTCAAGGAGTACTTTTCTTTAAAGAACATATTTATGCCTGATTTTTCTCCTAAATTTTGCCTGTTAAGATGTCTCTAATAACCAGAAAAACACATGAAAAAAGACACAACATAAATCAGGCACTTGATTTTTATACATATGCTTTCATTTGTCTGTGTAACTGTTTTGGTTCTGCCAGTAAGCTTTGCTGATTTCATTACCTGGCTCCCTGTGCAGCTATAATGATAGAATCTAGCAGATCTTTTTGGATGCCTTGTTGGGATACTTCCAATTCACTATGTTGAGTTCATTCTTYGATTAAAAGACTACTAAACAGGTATGATTCAGACTAAAATTCCATTACATATGAACAGCAGATATACTTACAACTTGATACCATGTATAATCTGCCTGAATAAAAGAATATTTTGGGGCAGCAAAGTTATGCATTCATGAAGGCTTCATGCATGCAGAAGAGCAATTTAGCAAAAAGTGATTTTAATATGATTAAAGAAGGAAAACAGGCCAAAATGCATGAAACTAAAATCTTTCTAGGCCAAATACCTTTTTATAAAGATGTTTGAGATGCAACCTTCAAAATTATCTCCACCAAATTTTATAGGTATGATTAATGTCCGTGCTCTTGGAGAGTCAACTGATGCTAAAGCTGACTCATCATCAACCAGCAGATGTACTCTGAAACAAAGTGAATAAAAATAAGCATGAAATCTAAATAAATAGTTATGAACCTAAATGAAATATATATATAATAAAAGAACCATTTGACAAATGTGTTTTCTTGTTACATTGTAATTATGCTAGAGCTTCATTAGCTTACTTCTGGGATTTTTTCAGTATGTGCTCATTGACCGGTATGAAACTGCTCTGCTTTTCGGTAGTAGCTATTGAGCAAGAGTTGAAGCTAGTACTTCAGTCCTACAATAAAATCCTGGTCCAACTGAAATTCATGAAAAAGCTCTCATTGACAACTATGGGACAGGATTTCATCCTTCGTGTCAAAATGGTGCATATTAGCAACAGCTAGTACAGATAATATGAAGTTATAATTACCCAAAGTTATAGCCAGTCATTCAAAACTTTCCACTTTAACTAACACTTATGTCATTTTATGTGTTCCACAGAAATCAATATGATTTAGGAGCTTTTCAGTAAATTGGCTCTTCTGATATCRACATAACAGATCATTATTGAAAAAACAGACACAATATTAGCTCCTTCCCTGGGCCTTTAACCTGTTACAGTGACATGTGTAAAGGCTATGGGAAGGGGAAGAGCTCCAAAGCTCCAGCTTGACAAGCAGTCAAAACTCACACAATCTATAGAAGACATGCATAGTGAGWTACAGCTGAAACATCACAGGTACCGACATGCACATTCATAGACCAAAAATCTCCTTTTGCTTCATTATTTCAGTACCCTTTGCTAGCAGAGGCCATTTTCAGCTGTGTACCCAAAGAACAAGTCACACTAAATTTTAATCTTCTTTCTCCAACCACAACATAAAAAAATCAGACAAAGAACTGGATTCACCTGTTGTCTGTTTTTATTACTGTCACATAATGCATTGACCCATCTTCGTATTTCTTTTTCAGTTCGATTTCCTTCTCTCCCATCTTTGCAATTACAAAGCCAGGTCTCAGAAAGATGGTAAGAATATTAGGCTATAAAAGAATCCCACAAAACAATCAGGTAAATGCAAGTGCCTTTAGTTCTCCTTGATACTGCCATTAATACAGTTCTCAGTGGTCTCTTGTGGGAAAGAAATTTTCTTACACTAAAACAGCATTTCTCAGTCATCTAGTACCAGATATTACGCCCAGTTCTGCACGATTAGCATAGTTCCTGTTTTAAAATACCTCTGCACTCTGAATACCAAACAGTTGTTTAAAATACTTGTTTAAATTATTTTTACAAAAAGCAGAGGATTCAGTTCTCCACTTCTCAAACGCCTAGTGTGCACTCACCTCTTAACTCTTCCAGCCAGCAAGAATGGGGTTCTGCTTGAACTTCCCTGCTTTCTGAGGGAACAAATCAACTCCTTTTCTCTGCATATTTGATCATGGTAACATTTCTGCATAGGCAGAATGCCAGTTTTTCCTGAGAAAATTTCCAGCCAACTGTATTAGGCAACAATTATCTCACTGGGATGGTAGTGTTGTACAGTGCATAAGCTACTCTGCAGAAGGCTCAAGTTCAAAGCTCAGTTACTTGTCGAACTACTCGTTGGTTGAGTGAAGAAACTGCCAGGATGAGTTTCTCTGGCCTATGACATGCAAGATGACATGCTCAAAAGATGATTATAATTGACACTTCTTGCCTTAAAACCTACGTGAGACTTAAGACACAAACTGCCAGACTGACACAGTCACAAACAGACATGACTGATCCAGAAATAAAACCAATCACATATTCTAAGTTGAACATGTTTCATACCCATAGATCGTAATTTAAGAGTGTTCCAGTCGATGCCATGGTCTGAAAGCCAAAGCCAACTTGGAAATCCTTGGGAAATGGGAAACCCGCCGCACTCAGGCTCAGTGTTCCCTTCTTGGAGAAAGCTGCAGATCTGACGAGCTGAAAGATATTAATGCTTTCAGTGATTTTCCTTTTAATCAGAAGAAAGGCAACATGGGACAACTGCCCCACGCAACATAATTGCAACTGACTCCAGTCACAACCAAGCACAAGGCAAACTGCAAGTACAATTATTTCAGTACAGAACAGACTGACTGAATTGGTCCCACCAGCATTAACTATGATCTGAGAAACTATAAAGGAGATGAGGCTTGCTGAGTATAACGAGCTGTTCATCTCTAGCTACTCTTTGCATTGATATGATGGCTTTGAAAGTTGTCACATTTGGGGACACAAAAGCGAGCAGTTGGAGGAATGGGTCATAAGTATGGAGCTGTGCAGATGAGCTCCATAACTGAAGCTGTATGAGTCACAGGACAGAATATACCTGGGCCTTTTTGAACACAACACATTTCAATACATGAGAAGTTATACAGATACAGAGAGAGAATGAAGATCAGACCCTCTGCATAGGGAAATGGCCTGCAAAGAAATTGCTCTGTGAAAAGTTTAGATGCCACAAAAGGAAAGCAAATGAGCACAAACTTTCAGTGCAATGCCATAGTAAAAAGGGCAAATGCAATCATGCACCATGTAAGTAGAAGCAGAAGGGTAGTTCTCATCTCTCCATGCAGCATTGGTTAAGTCAACACTGAAATGTCACATTGTCCCATTTTAAAAAGAACATGGCAAAACTCAAGGGTGCACAGAAAATAATTATAAAACAATCAGATGAGTGGAGCAATAGCCTTACAATGAGACACTTTGGTGGAAGTAGAGTCTGCCTAGCTCTTTCAAGAAAAAAGGTTGAGAGGTCATTTAATTAGGAAGCATAAGCACCTTGGTGAGAAGAAAGATCCTGAGTAGTATTAAGTAACTACGTATTCTGGCCTAATCAATAACAGCAATTGGAAGCCAACAAGTTTACATGGTAAATATGAATTCTTAATTGTACACAGTATTAATTAAGAAGGTGGACTATGTGCTGGAGCAAGCTATCACAGTAGGAGTGAAGTCTCCTTTCTTCCATATCTTCATACCAAGCCCAGCTTCTTTTATTACCATCCATGTTAACCAAATATAATTTTTGACCTAAGTAAAACATAATGCTCCAGGATTTATAGACAAACCAGACTCTGTGAACTCTAGCAGAAGTTTTTAAGGAACTTTGTTAGTTACCTTCCAGTCATCTGAACATTTCTTGCTGACACCAACAGTCTCGTCAAAAATAACAGATGCAGTGCTAGGGTTCTTCACATTCTTCATGCAGCCCCGGAATGGAGGTGTGGATATATTAAATCTGTTTTCAGGGAGTGGAAGGAAAAAGAGTTCAGTAGCCGGGTATTTCAAAGCATACACCAGTATAATAGCCTGTAAATGCTGACAACATCAGAAATAGAAAAACACAACAAGAGCAATCTTTCTTGCATACACATACTTCATGCTGATCAAACCCAATCTTCAAGATACGGTCCAACAAAGATCCCACCATTAGCCAAAAATCACAGATTATGATCATGTATTATACACTGGTTATTTTAATATCACATAAGATACCCGATACAGAGCGTGAAAGAAATTGCCTAAGGAAAGAGTTTAGATGGAGTTTCCGTATAAAGTCTGTGTATTACAGTCTTTTTATAATTACTCACCGTTCCCGTAGAGAAGGTGGAATTCCACCTAGGTAATACGTAGTGAAAAGGAAGACATTTATGTTGGCTTTAATATCAGGACTGACATGAACAGTATTCTTACTTCGGGCAAGCACCAAATGAATCTGAAATAGGTGAATAATGAGAATTACTTCACTTAGCAGAAACAAAAATCATTTAGCAGATTAAACGTACCCCCACAGAGCAGGACACAATGTGGGKTTTTTTCCCCTCCTCTTGTTTACTAGCACCTTAAATCCAGAATAATTGCAGTAGTTCAAAGGTACTTAGCAAAATTTGAGCATTTAGCCAAAGCAAATGCCTAAGAAAAATGCTCTACTATCCAAATACAAGGTGAGGTTTTACTTTCCTCAGGAAGATTGCCCTAAAAATACACCTCACCTAACAYTGAGATATTGCCTTCTATTTGCAGTTGAAGATTCAGGAGCTGCTGCCTGATACAAAGCCCAGGTCAGTCATCTGGCTGGAGGTAACTTGACCCAGTAYGGCATAAGGGCTCCCTCCAGCAGACCCTGCGATCTACACTATTTAGTTGGAGATGTAGTAAGGGGAAAAGGGAGAATGAATCAACATGGCAATCAAAAGTTTTAACAATGTCTTTACGATTTCACTCTAGTAGTGCTACAAAACAGCCGGACTGAAGCTAAGTAGACAAGCCACAACAAAAAGACTACAAAAAAGTAATCTCTGTAAAGATCAGCCTGGCCTGAAGAATAAACCCTTAGGTGGTAAAAACACTAATCTAAGTATTAAAATAATGTTAATAATTGCAATGTACACATCTCTCTCTAAATAAAGCAATGCTCTGTCAAAGAGTTTTTTTCTTCAGTGGTTTTTCTGTTAAAACTGAACTTATTCACAGGAAAGCATGACAGTACAAAGATAAATTTTCACATGTCCAAACTAATCCCCAACAGCTTGATCCCATCAACRCAAAAAGAAAACTTCACAACTAAGCTTTACAACAAGATGTTTAGTTTTAGCTAATGTGTATTTTTACAAATAATGATCACTTGATTGTTTAAAATTACATACTTGTTTATATGTTCCATCATTTACAGTTGTGTTGGTTTCTATTTCTTTTGGAGGCTCAGAGCCAACTTTGTATCTAAAAACTGTATGACCATCTTTAATGAGCACACTGATGAACTGATCCTGCAGGAAAAAAAAAACCAACACAATTAAACTGCCAACACTTCATATATATTTCACTGTCATGTGAATAATTTTAAGGAACCTATCTAGCTGTTTCAATAAAGTTTTTTGGGGAAAAGATAACACAAAGCAGACTAAAATTTGTAACAATAACAACCATAATCACTTTAAACTGTTATAAACAGATCTGGTATCAGCTCCAAATGTATTCTCCAAATTTCTAGAGGACTTTTTGTCATTTCAAGATGTCTACTGACCTTTTACAGCATTGAGAAATTATCCAGGACATGTCACAGTGATTGCAAACATGCCTATAATATGGGCATCACTATAAGTAGCATCACTACTGTTTTGAGCACCTTTACAGGTATAAGTCACCATGTCACTTTGTAAATTATTCCTTACTCTGTTACCACCCATGTCTAGATTTGGGAAGAGTGCACTTACACTTTTGGAGGATTTCAGTATTTCAAAATTGGTTTGATTCAGATTACATCCTCCCTGCCCACCCCCAGTTCTGAATTCTCTGCATGGCCTAATGGAGGAGCTACGTGGAATTACTTTTTTCTCAGCCTTGACAAAGTGAGTATTCAGCAGCCATTATAGAATCATAGAATATCTCCAGTTGGAAGGGATCCATAAGGATCATCGAGTCCAACTCCCTGCTCCTTGGAGGACTACCTAAAACTAAACCATATGACATTAAACATAGAGCAGAATCTACTAATCTGCCACACAGACAAAAAATAACACTTCTAAGAAATTTCCTTACAGTTATTACTAAATCTAACATGTTCTTGAGTAAGAGAAGTATTTTAAAATGTTCTTGGACCACAAAACAGACAGAAGCATTCCACGAATTACCCCATTTGCTGCAAAAAACACAATGCCTTCATCTGAAGTAGTCTCAATCGTCTGCTCATAGCGTACTCGGCTGTGGGTATTTGGTTCTTTCAATGTGACACTGGCATAACCAGTGCCTTCAAAATAGCTTTGGTCAGTCTCTTCTTTATACCTGTAATAATTCAATGTCACAGATGTCAATATACAAGAGCAAAAACTATTACCACATGGACTTACTGTCACTGTAATTTTAAAAAAGCTTAAGTTAAAGCATTTGGTACAGGGCCAGTAATAGGGCCAAATTCTGATCTAACCCAAGCAAAGAGAAAACATTCCACTGGCTTCTACTGGATTTGCATATGGTTTTTAGAGAGGAAATCATTAGTGACTGACCTTTTTACACTTAATGTAATATTTACTCTATAAAGGGGCTGAATACATTAGTCCACGAATTGTGTCTGGGTATTGTAACATTCAAATTGCTGGTCAGTGGACTGAGATTGCCATAGATGTGAATCATGCCAACACTGAGGATTTTCTCTAAGAAATGTAGCAATGACAAATAGTTAGAAAAAAATCACCAGTTTAGCCACAGTGGTTATTCTTCTGGATGTGAAAAGACAAGAATTCATAATGATAAAATTATACCATACCTTCTGCAGGGTTGCACTTCAGTGGTATTGAGATTAAATGTCCTCCTGAAGTTGTAAAGACTGATAATATGCTCGTTTAGGTTGTCTAATTCAATGCAGCCTTCATAATGAGGATAGTCTAGCTTACGTGGAGGCTGCAAAATAGTGTCATCAAAAACATTCCGTCAACATCAGCTGACAAAATTTTACATTGACATGTAACTGCTAAGACTTACTGCAAATATTAATGACAGAATATGACATTCTAAATATCATAAAATTATTATATCTTTGTACATACAAACACACAAACCATCTGATACCACCCCAAGAGTACTGCAGCACAATTTGAAGTGGAGTCGTACGGATGGATTGGGAACAGTACTACTTAGCAGGGCTGGACAGGTTCCATGCTGTCCTCGGCAGATGAAATACCATCATGTTCCCTTCTTTGAGTTCTGGCACACTATAAGCCAGGCAGCTTCTGTATGAAGTAGCATCTCCTTAYATCCCATCTATTCCTACTGACATGGATAAACTTTTAAACAGTCTTTGAAAGACTGCTAGTTCCAATCTTTACTAGTAAGAACAACAGAATGATTAACATGGAAATCTCTTTAAAAGACTAAGCAACTCTTTGTACCCTAAAGTCTGGTGGGTATCCTCCAACATAAAAGACAACAGTGCTGGGATCAAGATTTAGGAGAGTGTCACTGCCTCCACTGCTTGCAGTCAAAGGGCTTTCATACTCTGGAGAAGTTGATGTTGCTGCTTTGATGTAATTCAGCTTTACATACTGGTAAATCCTAAAACCAAAACAGACAGGCAAAATATCACATCACACTAATAAAAGATGTTCTTAACAGGCTTTGGAAAAGACTGTTGTGCACTGTGGATCTTATACCTTTCAAACTTAACTTGATCCATAACGGCTTCCTCAGTTTCACTTTGAGTCACAAATGGCTGCACATCTATTTCTACATCACCGTCTCCCAGGTTATAGACACAAGTGAGGTGACCATCTTTCACAGCCATACCAATATAGTCCTTGGAAGCCTAAGAATAACAAAGCAAATAATCATTAATAAGTGATTAATGTTAATGAAGGTAAAATACACCAGCACTTCCTCAGAGACAATATCATACTGTGCATGAGTCATAAGTAATCCACCCACCTAATGATGAGAATTGTTATTAAGTTTATCAGTTCTGGGAAGAAAATATTGTAATCTTATATGTTGCACTGATTCAATGAATAATGCGTTGCACTGATTCAGTGAATATAGTTATAAATTGATTGAAGAGTCATGTGTGGCTTTTTATTTTTATAACAATAGTAGCTAAAATAATTTTCACATTTTTAACATCTCCCAGCTAAAGCCATGAAAACATGACACCTTTACTAAAAATTAGACTCAACATCTGTGAAATAAAAAAGATGTTTGGAATAACACTCAGCCAAGGACAACGGTTCCTACTGAGGTGACTGGAAGCAGTCATTTTCCCAAACAATTCACATTTTATTTCTCTAACATACCATATTTCACAATTAAAAAGCTGTCAACAGATATCCTGGTCAGATATTCAGGGGATAAAAAGGTGAAATCCAGTGTAGAACAACTACCTTTAAACAGCTTCCTATGTATGCACAACACTCACTACAGATAACAAGACTTAAAAATACATAGTTAGGAACCGCATGCAGGAAATGTTTAAAATGTTTGATGGTGCTTGAGCAAGCCTGAATGCACAAGCAGGTCTGTACTATTCTACATATTCAGAGGAGAAAGAAATGAAGGGCTGAGGGACTGAATTTTAAAACTGAAACGATCACTTCTTTTTAACCAACAGAGAAACTCACAGTGACTTATATTGCGGTAAGAATCAAAGCTCTGAGGCAGGAGTTGGGCTGAGTTTGTGCTGACTGCTGCAGAACCTGACACTTCTGACAAGACTGTATGATGGTATCCATGACTGAGAATTAACTTCCAAAGGAGCAAAACAGCAAAGCATCAAAGGGCAAAGCAGTCAGTCACCCAACAAGTTACTTTGCCAGTGGAGAAATGAACTATTCTTCACAGAATACTTCTGCCACCACATAATGGCAATAATAAAGAAATGAGCCAACAGTAGCTATAAATTTCAGTCAAAATAAATCATCTCCTATCCGTTTCTCAGAGCGTGTTGTCTGTTCTAAAAATCAGATTAAGTCTCAAAATATACCTACATCTTTATTACCCAGGTACAGTACAAACTTATTTGATGCCCTCTGGGGGGTGTCTAATCTTCTCTGAGGTCTTTGGAGAAAGAAAGAAAGTGAAGTATAGCCTTTCAGATCTTCAAGGTTGCTTGGAGGTCGAACCTCTACACCAGAGCTGCCATTGAACCTCATAGGAATAGCAACCTGATAAGAAAAACAAAATTCAGTACATTATAATTATCTATTGCTACTACTCCTACTTATTTCACTGCTGTGTTTAATTGCAAAGTAACCTATTACATATCCTAGTCATGTTACAGCCATCAATTACTACAGATTTGGACTCTGATCCTACCAAACAATATAACTAGGAAACAGGCTGGATAATACAGTATTCTGTATTATCAATACTTACCACTTAACACAGCACTTTTTTACTCCAGACATCAATTAATCAACCCTTATTGTGCCTCTGTCAAGTAACTGTTACCTTCAATACACAGACAGGGAAGGATGWGCCCTGCAGCTCTAAAGAGCAAGCCTATGAATTATTTAGATGTCTACATACATATCCTGATGCTTCACTCAGTTGGACTTGACTGTCTGTTGGAAATTATAATGCACCTCTGATATTAATAAAAACACGTCCTATTACAACTATTTACATCAGGGTCACAGATTCCTCTTATTCATTGTAACTCTAGGTTACTTGTGATGACCTTGGGGATGCTTCTCAGGCTCCTGAGACCATGCTATCCCTTGAGTAACTACAGCAGTTGCTTAAACGGAGAAAGGGCAGTATAATAAGAAGATGCTAGTAGCTGACTCCTAACGTCCTGGGGCAGCTAGAGACATGAGAGCACAGGGCTACACAACTTCTTTGGCAGTGTCAACATTCAGCTGGCCATGCGTGGGTGGAGAGCCCTGCCTCTAAGCTGCAGAGCCCATTCTAGCCCTGCTGCCAAAGCCACTACAACGTACCTTGGAATGCAAGAGGCTATTGTATAAATAAGTATTGCAGAGATGCCCTGGAAAAAAACCCTGTGGGAGGAGGATGGAGGAGGACACTACTGCATCCACTCATTTTTAGGTACAAATTATTACGCTTCCCATCATCACAGTTACTTTAAGTGCTGGGTGGTGCTGTTGAATTAAATTTATGTCTGGTCTTTCAGACACATTTTAACAAAAGGACTTAGAAAGAGGAACAGAAGTACTGCTGTGTGTCCAAACCACTGAGGTCAACCATGATTGCAATGTTCAGGACAGACCTTATTTGCAGCATCTCTTGCCTGCTGAATCAGCTCTCTTATGCGATTTACATTCTCAGAGATGTTGCTTATTGGCATCAGCTGTTGGTTGATACTCTCGATCTTGCTGAACAGATCTGGAAGTTTGTTTGTCAATTTTTTTACTGCAATGAAAGAAAAAAAATCATTGATGGTAGAAAGGAGGAGGAAAACAGATGCAAAAATATGATATCACTACACGATTATCAGAAAAGCAGAACTGTTTTCATTAGTCCTACAATATTAGGAAGCCCTCACTGAAACTAGCAGTTTACACGGAGGTTATTGTACCCCCGGAATTTGTGGCCAGAGGTATTTGTGGAAGCAGACAGAATCAGCACTTCCAAAAATGTAACAGATAAATTCAGGTCCCGAAAAAAAATATTAAATAGAACAGACAGGGATGTACTCTCTAACATTATTATCCAGTGACTGTGGATGCTAGGGGAGGATGAGGATAATGGACAGCAGACAGGGGTCAGGCTTATGTGCATTCCCTGAGTAGCATCTCCTGCTGCCACTCCTGGAGAGTGAATACTGCGGTAAGCAGACTGCTGGCCTGACCGAGTAGGGCATGTCTTATATTCTTGTGTCAAGGTTGCTAGTCATCACAATTCAATAGTGAGCCCTATAGTATCTGTGCAGGTTTATTTCAGGAGAAAAGGAGATACTATGAGAATTTCAACTTTCATTAAAACAGGAAACAATTTTTCATCTCCTGTGATTGCAAAAAAAAAAAAAGTCTGAAAGTATTAGCAGACTGCAACCCTATGATGCAGAAGGCAAATAAAAAGAAATCCAGACCTATTATTTTTCTAAATATGACTTCTAAGCCAGTCTTGTAACTGCAGGGATGACTTATGACTCTGCAATAACATGCAGGGCTAGCTCTTGTATTTCTCTTACTTAAAATGTTTTCTTTCACTTGACTTTATCAGACAAAGTTGCTGAAAAGATGAAAAAAGATGTTGTTTGGGATTGTCCCTTATTTTGTATTCAACACAGTCTCTATGCAATCCATTTCATTTAATTTCAGCTGACAGACATCTAGTCTAAGCTAATGGTCTAGGTCCCTTCTCTAGTCAGTGTAGTAGAAAATCACAGAATCACAGAGTGGCTGRGGTTGGAAGGGACCTCTGCGGGTCATCTTGTCCAACTTCTGAGCTCAAGCACGGCCACCTAATGCCAGTTGCCCAGAATTGCGTCTAGATGGCTTCTGAATATCTCCATGGATAGACTCCACAACCTCTCTGGGCAACCTGTGCCAGTGCTCAGTCACCCTCACAGTAAAAAAGTTTCCTGATGTTCAGAGGGAACCTCCTGTGTTCCAGCTTTTGCCACAAGGGCACATTGCTGACTCATGTTCAACTTGGTGCYCGCCGGGACCCCCAGGTCCTTTTCTGCAAAGCTGCTTTCCAGCCTGGCCACCCCCAGCATGTATTGGGGCATGGGGTTGTTTCTTCTCAGGTGCAGGACTTCTCCTTATTAAACTTCATGAGGTTCCTGTCAGCCCATTTTTGCAGCTTGTTGAGGTCCCTCTGGATGGCAGCATSACCCTCTGGTGTACCAGCCACTCCTCCCAGTTTTGTGTCATCAGCAAACTCGCTGAGGGTACACTCTGCCCCATCATCCAGATCATCAATGAAGATGTTAAACAGGATCAGACCCATTACTGAACCCTGGGGTACCCTGCTAGTAACTGGCCTCCAAGTCTTTAGAGACCAGTTATGGTATCAGCTTTTAACACATACCACAGGATGGCCTGAATCACCTTCTGCTGTACCTGTCTCTTTCCACTGGCCATAAAGGAAGCTCAGAATACTAGCTTAGGCTAGGTGCCTAACTTTTTGATGACTAAAATTTCTGCTGCAAAACTGACCGTATTCACCTAACAGTGACTTGGCAGGTCTCAGATAGCACCTGCAACAGCAAATGCAACACCTACCTGAATTGTTTGCCTCCATCAATGCTTTACTGAAGCCAGCACTCTGTGTGCTTCCATAGGTACTCTTCATTTTTTCCACATCTACTTGAATTGGGAGCAGTTCATCCAATACATTAGTTGTGACATCCTCAGCACTTTTTACCATGTTCTTTGTACTGGTGATGATGCTGTCAATGTCATCTGAAACACACACAAATGCATGTGCAGATTCTTACAGTAATAAACGAAAGAGGCAAAACAGAAGTGATCAGTAAGTAACTGACCTCTGTTTATCCCGTTGAGATTATTTTGAAGAGTGACAAGATCAATTTGCAGTGTATTCTTCTTTCCATCAGCGACATCAAGTCTTTGCTTTATGTCTTCAAGGGTTGGACCAACAGCTGCAAAACAGTGAATGCCCTGTATGAATTTTAAACAGAAAAACCACCTCTCTGTTGGACAGGTGGTGTGGCAGCACCAGTCTGCACTCTTACACAGCTCGTGTTGCCAGGGAGCATTGAATGACCTTTTGCACTGCAAAACAAGTACAAGGCTAAGGATTTGCTGGACAGAAGTACTGCAAAGGTTTATAGTGTAGCAGATGCATGAAGTCCACTTTCTCGCCTTTTTGCCATTGGAAATATCTATCACAAGATGTCCCATTGTAATGGAACTAGCCTCTTCTGGTTAAATATGTGCTGCAGAGCTTTGCTGAACTGTGAAAATTCATGGTTCAATGAAAGCTTGCCATGCTGTGCCAACATTTCTACCATCACTTTCTTTCTCGGTACCTTGCAATGTCCTTTCAGTCTCCTGTGCTTGATTCAAGAGCGTACTGCTCTCGGTTTTTAACTTTGCAGCTTTTCCTGATAGGTCTTCTCTCTTCACAGTCTGGTAATAGAAGCACAGTACTGTAAGACTGCTTTAATAATTATACTAAAATTTAAAGAGTAAAAGAGATAGCCCAATCCAGTTTAAAAAAACAACTATACGAAGGCAGAGATTTCATGTGAAGACCACCACCTTAAATAACAATTATAAAGATTAATTTAAGCATAATACAACCTTGGTCTTCAGCAAACTTCTGATAGATTTTGGGGCATTTGGAAGAAATTACTAGCACACAGCTATTAGATACTACTCCTCTGCTGAAAAGCTTGTGGGTATTACTGCTGCAAAGTAGAAGAGAATACCTGAAATCACCTTCAGTGAATATTGGGCTTGCCTTATGCAGATCTCTTTACTTTGCACTGAAAGGAACAGTTAGTATTCATATGGACAGCCTCATCAGAAAGGCAGTAACTAGCCTGTTTAGTGCTGAACCAAGACTAATTCATGAACATGCAGAATATCAGCTCATATAATGGCCACAGACAAATGAGTCATGCCAAGACACATGGGTCTTTTTTTGGTGCCTCTCTGATAGTTAAAAAAAAAAATCTAGTTGTAACAAGTTTACCATCATTTGGCCACTTACGGGTACTTACCCATAAAGCTGAGTCAGCTGCATTCCCAGCTTTGTTGGCTGCTTCCTCTGCTGCTTTGATGGCATTAATAATATTGTCATAGGCAGTAGAAGCTTCCACAGCACAGCCCACCAACTCATCCTTCCTGGCACTGTTCTTTATTCTGTGGGAAACAGGGTGAAAAATGCAGCCTTCAGCAAAGACTGTGGCCTATGAGAAGTATTCTGAATCGACCTGAACTCAGTATTTTCTAATTCATGACAATGCAGAAAATGTTTTTCAGTTAGATCTGCAATTTCATTCTGCAAAAATATCAAACTTAGGGGCCAATATGAAAAGATTCTTCAAAAGATGGGATAAGTTCAGGTGCTTGGAAAAGGACAACTGTGGGCCTCCAAAGCAGTCTTTAAATGATTAAGATTGTGAGAATTCATCAAGGCACGAGGTCAATAAGCCATCTCCATCACAGCCCCGCAAATACACTTCAGTTCAGAGAACTGCAGCTTCCAGATAATCTCTGGCTGCTCCAGCATCCTACAGGAGCAGCAGATGGAGCACAAGATGGAGCAACTACACGACCCTTGGCTTTTCCCCAAGAACYAGCGCAGCAACTCTGGAATCAGAAACAACAGACAAAATCTCTTGTACCCACTCCCCATGAGCTATGCATCTGCCCAATATTAGCTGCCTTGTATTTGTGAGAACAGTGTCTTCTATAACTGAAAAAAATCACACTGAAAACTAACAAAAAGTTCATGAATTTTTCTTTTTTTTTAACCAAGAATTTTCCAGCTGAATTAGGTATTTTGGAATTTAACTTTTTGAGAGTTTCTAGTCAGTGTAATTACAAAATGCAAACAATTTGCACAGGAAAAAAAAAAATAGGGTTTCACTTTTTTCATTTTGTTCTGATATACCATAGAAGGCCTCCAAAACCCCACTCATAATTCCAAAGTAAAGTACAAGCAATGGAGAGAGAAACAACTAATTCATATAAAGTTTTTTCGTATTTTTGCCTTTCTAGAAGATGCCTTGAAGGATGAGAAAACTGTAGGAATTATTTTCCTCACTAATGCTAAACAGGCATGTCTGAAGACTCTGCCAAGACAATATTTCTTCTAATTATTTGCCCCAATTCATTGACATCATAAAGGTATCCTTGAGTATGAGTACAGGAAATAACACTACAAAAAAGATATTTTAAACATCTTCCCACTCTGTACATGAGGATTTTCTCCTGTTAGTAAGAAGTTAATGAAGTGTTAATGCAGTAATATACAGCTGTATTATGGGAGTCCCCACTTCGGGGGGAAAAAATCAGGAAAAATACAGACCTGGTTTGTGGGGGAAAAAGAAAAGAAAACATCTGTACATCATGAAGAAACAGAAAAAGACAAACCAAATTTCTTTCTAACTTTGCAAATGGTCATTTAAGCAAGTGAAGTTACAGACAGAGCATTGCAACCATAGATGTTATGCACAAAAATTGCTCATTTACAGGAATAGCAACATACTCTTCCAGTTGTTTTGCCAAATCTTGCAAAGATTTGGCATGTTCCTCAGCCCTCACCACCAACGGTTCTTTGCTTGCTGATAAGGAGTGATTTGTCAGCTTTTCATTCATATCCTTCCTTGCTCCATCCAGCTGAGCAGCCAGGCTTTCATATTCCTACAGGTTTATAAAGACAAAAGTTTATTTGTATTCATACATGTTTGATTTTGCCCTCATCTCCTTCAGTGTTACATATATCTTGCACCTGAGGAGACCAAAGGGAAAAACACTTCCTTCCAACTTACTCTGCAGGTTACTGGAAACAACTGCTAGTCATTACATTTTGCTTCTAGACCCACTATGTAAAAACAAACCCTGCTGTACTGAGTCAGACCAAAGGCCCTTCTAGCCCAGTACCCTGTCTCTGACAGTGGCTAAAAGCAATTGCCTAGAAAGAAATATAAGAATAGCACAATCATTTACGATATTTCTCACAGATATTCTCCTAAATTCAGATATCTGCAGTTCAGTGTATTCCTCAGACACATCACAACCTTCAACAAGCTTCTCTTACAGAAATCTGTGTTGGCAGGCTCCTCCTGCACCCAGGATGGGCTGTGAGATCCTTCCCTTTTTGGGAGGCTCTGATAAGCCTCATGTCCTAGCCACTGAGGTACGCTACCCATTACAGTGACAGCAAGACATTGGGGTTTTTAACCTTAACTGAAGAAGGTTAACTATACCTCTTTGCTCTTCTGCAGTAATCCRAGTACACTGTTAGCTTGCGTCAGGGAAGATCGGGCAGAGCTCAGAATATCCAAGATACTGTTCTGTTGTACGTTTGTCTCCTCAATCCGTTTCTGAGGAAAAARAAAAATTGTAAAACATATGACTGGGTTAAAAATGAGATGCAGGGAAAACCATATCTACCTAATCTAGCTTGCAGTAGGATTTACCAAAGTACTACCACTGTGTTAATCAGATGCCTATACTGTTTAGGGACTAATGCTATCCTACTGATTAGAAGAGTGAGAAAACTCAGGAGTCTGCAGTAGTAGAGCATACAGCTGGGCAGCAGGCTACAGTAGTTCAGTTATTAGAGCTCAGAAAAAGTGAAAGTAGTACGGGTCAGCTGAGATGAACTGTTAGGACAGACCATCTAAGTGTCTGATCTCTCAAACCTGGAAACTTCAAACCTGGAAACTTTAAAAACAGCTCCCTGGTAACTACCCTGATCTTTTCTGTTCTCTCTAAGGCAGAAATAAAATGATTACACTGTCCCTTCATCTGGGGATGTGACCAGAAAAGGGGTGTGAAACCTCCCCACCTCATCCTCCTGAAAGCTCTGAGGGGAAAATGAATGAAGCTCCTTGGGCTAGAGCAGCCCTGTGACAATCCGCAGCATAGCTATAGGATAATGGCACACCACAAACACAGCCAGACAAGTGGTGTTGCAGGTAAGGATGCATTAGCTCTCTTCAGATGGGTTTCTATGATTCTAACACGTCAAATCTCTCTCTACAGAAAACTGTATCAGATTTATGACTTGTACAGACGCATCCATCTTTTAACACAACTGTGAATACTTCTGTGGCACATGCATTGTACAGTCCATACATAAAGGTACAATTAAATATTGAAAGGGACAGCTGAATGTAAAAATTCTTTTGTTAAAGCGGTGTTAGCAAACTGGATGGACATGAGTGTGCTAAAACAGTGATATATTTCAGCAAAACCACAATTAATTKAGAAGAAAGGGTCCTGCAGCATGCCCTTATTTCTTGCACTATTTCACCAGCTCTAAAAATCAAGCACTGCTCAGGAATGACAGCTGTTTCTTGTCACCTTTCTGATGAGATCTCAGAAGTAGTTCTGCAGAATATTAATCCCAAATAATTTAGCAGTATTGCACACATTATTGCTCCCATTTTTCATGGCTGTTAAAGCCAAATACTTGAAGGAACTTACTACAAAAAGTATATCAAGCATCAGGAATTTGATCTAGAATAGGAAACAAAAAGGTTAGTGGCAGCTGAAGCGAAGGGCTAGGCAGAGACTCTCCTTCCCTGCTCCCATCAGAGCTGTATCTTGGTCGCTCTGTCCCGGTCACATAAAGAGGCCACAAGTGGGAGTAGACTACATTTACACCTGTCCATACATACATCAAAAGATGGAAAGAGACCTTGGAGAAAGTCTAAAGAATTAGCGCTACTTGGCTTTGCAAGGTCAAAAGCAGCAATCAAAAGCACTTCTTATCTCCTGAGGTTTAACCTTCTTCTCCCAAACCCTGACATTACCTTAATGTCTTCCAACAGAACTCCATTATCTCTGTTTAAGTTTTCAGCCTGCTTGATTTGTCCCGTCGCCTCATTCAGAGCTTCACGAAGGTCAGTGATTTTGGATTCATATTCATTCAATGAATCCCTCACAATTTTAATAAGCCCATGATTTTCTTGGTGGTACTTTTGTAGTTCATTCTTAATACGTGCCAGTACTGCAGTATCAGGACCAGAAAGAAAAGTTTTGTTCAGAGAAGAAGGGAACCAGAACAAACTTTCTTCAAAAGGGCTTGACATTTAGGATTAGAAAGCTGTGGTTATGTGAAATACTGAGCATCCTTTGCAGTGCTAATTTCAGTGTTACTATAGCAGAGATGCTATTCAGCATCTCACTGGATCAAATCTGCTCACAAGTTTGCTGCTGCAGACAGAGGACAGATAAACATTTATTTGGCTATTTCTAAATTAAGTAAGGATGAAGATGATCTGCAAATACTGAATTGTTTTCTTTTATTATATGGAACTAACACAATTTCATCAACAATTTCATCTACAATGTAGACATCTACATCTGCGCTAGTCATCAAAGCTTCCTCTGTAATCAATGGAGAGATTCGGGCACATTTCTTCTCAAAGAAGGTAAAAACATAAAAGAGGTCAAATGAATCACACTCTTAAGAGTGCCCATTTCACTGCCTACAAGATAGGATACAGAAGAGTTACTCAGAGGTAGGAATCAAAGCCCAAAGTTAGGGGAAATTACTATCACTCGTAAGGTCTTTCACATTTCTCAACTATGCCCCTGGTTAAGAGATAAGCTTGTGACTTTGCTATTCTTCTGTCTCTAATGTCCGGAATCAGTTTTCTGAATGTCCCAGTCAAACACATGCAGAGAACATAAAAGGGAGTACAACCAGTGCAGCTAGAACTTCTGAACTTCCTTATCCTTGTATGATCTGGYCCTTGGACTACTCTAGCAACTTCTTAAAATCTGTTGTTAAATTACATGTGTAGTTCCTCTAAAATAGCTGCATGTGCCATAGCCTATATATTATAATATACCAAAGCGCTGCATAAGTATATTACAATCAGTTACGTCTTTATTTTACTGAGATTCATCTGGTTTTTAAAGAAGGATCTACTGGGTTTCTTCCACAGCTCAACTCAGTTTCTTCCATGCAAACTAAAATTGCCTTTAAATCCCCTCCAGAACTACCACTTTCCTGTTGACTAACGACCGCTACAGGTCCCAGGGATACATTGCAAAATGCCCCTCCCTGCACTCCATCCCAAACAACCAATAATGCTTCAGATTTAAGACTGATCTTTCTAGAGGGCAAGAAGATGAGAGAGCAAGCCCTTACCCAGCTGAGCTTCTGTTCTCTCCTTCTCCGCCTCTGCTTGAAGTTGGCCAAAGTTACGGTTTCGCATCTCCGTCATCATGCGTTGAGCTTCAGCCAGTTCTTTGGCAGCATCTCCCAAGGGCAAGTTGTTACCTTCTGCATTTGTAGCAGCTATTTGTTCCAAGAGCACTGAAAAAAAGTATTGTCAAAGTAAAAAAGAGGATGCGCTTAAGCCTATGCAAAAGACACAAATGAGCGGGCCACTCTCTTTTCTGAAAAAGGCATGCCTATTCCTGAATTCCTTAATGAAGCAGATCCAGTTTGCATTAATTGTATTAAGCTGAAAAGTATCCCATGCCACACAACCAGAGCTAGTAAGATGACATTGGGCTTGAAATTCGTCCCAAATGACCAAGTTCACAGCAGTAATTTTAAGCTTCTAACTTAGGAGAGACTATGATAGCAACCCAGACTTAAGTCACACTGAAGTCAGGATAGTCAATTTGTTGCTCTAAATGTCCCTGTGGTAAAGCTTCTCTGTCCCTATTCACTATATAGGGATGTTAGGTTCCTAAACTAAATTATATATTAGATTTCTAATAGGAAGAGTGAATTCCACAGCTATGTCTAAATTCTGATATATGAAGTTGTTTTCTAAGAAAACCTCTCATGCTTAATTAAGAATATTGTAAGTAAACTGAAAAGATTCCATAAAACAAACATCTTATGGAGTCAGAAACTATTTTTACCTTGTATATTGTTGACAACTATTTGTATTCGTGAAACCAAATCCTTTCCTTTCTGATGAGTTTGGCCAAAATTATTAAATAATATCTCAGCTGCTTTGTAGTTCATTTCAGCCTAGCATGGGAAAAAAATGATTAGATTAAAAATACCTGGATACAGCATGCTAATATGTAGTCAAGAGATGTGTATTTTTAAATTGATTTGGTAAGTCACCTTTTCCTGGAGAGCATTTACATCACGATTTAGGTTAATGAATTCTGTCTCCAACTCATCTACCTTTGAACCCTGATTACGAACAACAGAACGGTAATTGTTCAGTAAGACCTGAAAAGAAAGAAAAAAATAATCCAATAAATCACCCATACACAGGAGACAAGAAGCAAAAATTCACTGGGTTAGATCTTTAGCCAAGGTAAATAAAAGCAGCATTACTGACATGAAGGCTGACCAATTGCTGCCCAAAACCTGGGCTTTTTTATCTGTGAGTACAGCAACTGCTATGTTTTTCAGTAATGCAGAGACATGAAGGGCTGGAGAGAGGCCGAGCTACAGGAAAACCTCAGAGATACAGCTTTCAAGGTGAGCAGGCCTCAGAAAAAGCAGAGATACTGATTCTCTTTCAGAGCATGACATGGAAACGACAGCTGTCTTCTAACAGGTGAAGCCCAGTGCTGTCAGCATCTGGCATTTGAAATCAAAAGTTGATGTACGTTTCCTTGCAAGCTGATGAAAAGATGGCCTAAGTTCCTAGGTTCAGCTCTTATCGGCTTAATCTGAAATCCACTTTTCTGTTTATGTGTGCCTACCTTTAGGTCCTTGACGCGTGTTTCCAGATGTCTCATCTGCTCCAGTGTGCGGGTACTCGCATGGACGTTTTGCAGCTGAGACTTAATCAGCTGAAGCTCGTCACCTATTGTGCTCAAATCCTTCAGCAGTGTAATTACACAGCTATCGCAAGCTGGAGGGAGCATGAGTAAAGGGAAACAATACATATTATTGATATTTGGTGCAGAGAATATTTCAGTGAGTACATTAATAAATGAGATGTAATGGAAACACTGTGATGCTTGTCACCTGGTGCCGCCTGAAGAACAAAGGCAACAACAAAGCCCACAGTATTAAGGAGAGTGACCAAAGCCAGAAATAAGGAGGAGGCCCCATGTACGCCTGGCTAGCTGACCACCTCTTTTATAATTTTTCCAAGCGTTTGGTTGAATGTTTACTTTTAAAAGATTCATTACAGGACACCTCCAGTCCTTTTTAAACTCTGCCACCCTTAAAAGAGTCATCAGTGTGTATCCGAAGCCAGCAGAAGGCAATCTAAGTGCAGTTCTATTTTATTACTTACGGTCACAATCTTCATTTGGATCCACATCTTTTGGTTCGTTATTGAAACATTCTGAAATCACAAGACTGTCATCAGTAACCAAAGTTTTCTTATGGAAATACTGCTATTGCATTTCTGCCCTCACTTTTCATGGTTGGCAGCCATTAAAACACAGTGCTGCCCTTTCATAAATCTATACCCACTGTGAATGAACTGAAATGTTCAGAAGGCTTGAGCATGCCAAAACATTCAGCTCCCACTTATGCCTTGCAGAGATCAATACTTTTTTTCATCCCTCAAAGGAAACTGACTGTAACTCCCCCCAATATATGTTACTTGGGTAGCAGCAGGAGGCTCTCTCACATCAAGTGTGCTGAATGTATTGCTAGCACTTGCCTAGAATAACACCACTGGGATTGGAGCCAAGACTATATTGTTAAAGCATTTTACCCGGAACATAGGTTCAAACCCCTTTATCTACTTTAGAATCCATGTTCAAACCACAGATCCCRATTCCCCAAAGGATGTCTTACCCACAAGGAACTGAGAAATGTTTATGGCCCTCTTTCATACCTGCCACAGCTTGTAAGATTAAGGGATTAATCAAGCTTGAGAGAAATCCACAGTGCATGCATGGAAGGAGGCACTGTATGTAACCCAAGGCATGGAGCTTGGACCACAGATACAGGTAGTATATAACAAACACTGCCCTCAGACTTTCCAACAAGCTAGCACAAGTGACTGCCTATCCAGTGTGCTGTTTTGTTTTGTTTGTTTGTTTTACAAACCCTGTTATAAGAAGCTTAACACTCTCCAGGTGCACGTGGGATTGTAACATCCTGGGATCCTAACTTCTAGGAGGCAGGAGAGGAACTGGCTCCTAAAAATGCCATCATATACGACAGGAATCTCCCTGTCTTGATGCCCAAGTCCCTTTTACAAGCTTGGTCCTACTGCCAAACTCTCGTCTCCTCTTGAAAATGCAAAGGGCTGTGCATGTCTTTTACTCTGAAAGAAAAGGATGCACTCAGGCTATAGGCTGCTGCTGTCAAGAGTCAACAACAGCTTGCAACTGTGAGGGGTTACAGTGATAAAACTGGACCTGAACTTTAACAGCAGCATGAAACAGCCTGGAGCAAACTGCCTAGCTGTGCCATTTCCTTTGGCACTTGCACATTAAGTCATCAGGAAGTAAAATGGGATTGGTAGTGAGTGCTGCTGCCAAAAGGAGACAAGTCACAAAGAATATATTTGTAAGAGAACGAAGGAAATTATTCCGAWATTCAAATACCCGTGTAGTTCTGCTGTTGTGTAATTCAGCTAACACCAGACACATTTCAGCTGTCGCTGTGAAGTACCAATTAAATAAAACTATTATTACAGCTTGTGCACAAACAACATCAGCCAAGAAATGGTGAAATGAAGAAGTCTGGCTAAGTGCCGAACATCACGCACAAGAAACCTGCTAGAACATGCTGTGCTGATGATCACAGAGGGTTTTATTCCTAATGCGGAGAAAGAGACAGCTGATCAGAATATATCATTGGAGACAAACTGAAAACAAACTGGCTTGTTGAATTTTGCCCTACTGATTAGTTTGTCCTAGCAAACTCTTGCTTCAAAAAGAAAGGAATGACAAAACATCAAACAATGCTTGGATCTGTTCCACACAAGGTATAAATATAATAAAGATGTGTTACTTCAGGGATGAAATACTAAATGAGAACTAGGTATCGAAAAAATTGCACGAGCTGCCAACAGCAGTTCATATCACTTGCTGGTTTTCTGATTTCTGTGACCAAGGAAAGATAAGGTGATCCTTGGCAGTCATGTGAATGCAGTATGAAGAGCAGCACAGAGAAATGAAGAGCATGGAAATATTAGGAGTTATTAGTTTGACACTTCACTAACATCTGAGGAGGAAAAGCTGTCTACAGGGAAAGAAAAGTGTAATTTTATTGGGGAATGAAAATATGGGCGAATCAAGGTCCTTTTCAGGAGCAGTGGCCTATGTGTTTCTGAATAGAAATGAGCATCCCAAGGGATTGGAGTGAATTGYGGTAAAGACAGTCTGAGGAATGTAGGCTCAGGCCCTTTACTTCAGAATTGTAATAGGTAAGGCAAACATACACCAATGGCATAATATTCTTGTAAGAGCTTACTAGTAGGGCAGTACAGGTGCGACTGATACTGGGAAAATCACGGATGTCTTAGATGGCAGAATGGTGTATAGCAGGATTTACAAAACAGCCTCCTGAGTCAGGTCCTAACTTCCGCTGTAAACACAGCTAGCTTGGATACTTAAGATGGCAGTGCCTGATCCAGACTCTGAAAATGTCACTGATCTGTCCCAAATACATTTTAAAAAGGCATATTGAGATTGCTCAGTTTCATAAGCCCATAACACAGACAGGCAAGATACGATTTAACCACGTCAGAAGACAAACCATAATGCATTTAAAAACACACACGTGAAACAGAAAAACGAAATAAAATTGGTAGTATTTATGAAGGGAAATACATGATAAAATGGCTTACAAGGGTGAACTCGATTACTCAGGACAGCCCTTGTATTACCATGGTGTTATATTTTAGGCAACCTTACTTTTTGTTAAAAATGATCTGCATTTCCTGTAAGTCCACATCTTTCCTTCAGTTCAACTGATCTAAGTACCTTCCTTCTCTGCTTCCCAGAGAGAAAACAACGCTCCCTTCCATGTTCATAGGCCCTCACGTACCTCCAGTCAGGCGGTCACAGCTAGCCAGCTGTCCATTATTATTACAATTACATTTCTGACAGTAGCCTCCATATTTTTGTGGATTTCCAAAATATCCTGGAGCACAGCTAGATAAAGAGATACAAATAATTTTTATTAAATATTTGAAGCTACTTTTGTGAAATATACTTTTCCTTGACAAAAAAACCCAGTTATTCTCCTGAAGAAACTTTCAAGAACTTTTGATTTCATGTCTTGACTTAGACAAAAAAGGTGTATTTTTGGTTTACAGTATCCTCTGCACTATGCTAAAAATATCTTTCCAAGTACTGCAGAATTTTTTTCTAAAAATAAAAGAACTCCCACAATGCTTGTATAGGAATAATTCACTTAATCTGAAAAAATATAATGCACACAGATACATACATACATGGAGAATTTGACAAGGCGTAACCCAGCAAACCACACCATTCTGCTCTGTGATCCCACCAGAAAACACATATTAAGGAGGATCATACTGCAAGCACATGTTGAGATTTCAAACAGCAATGGCACTGAATGACATTATCACCCTTCTGCTGGGTGATACCTCCTCTTGCCATCTGCCAGCAAAGCAGTCTGTGTGAGCGATCCCTAAATATTTTATAGGTAAAATATATTGTCCAGACTGGCTAGCTAATATTGCTTGAAGTCACTCTGTTGTAAGATCTATAGGGGTGGTAATGAGTGATTAAAGGGCCATGATGAGCAGCTAAGGTACAGCTAGACCTGGAAGAGAAAATCTGTCTATAACCTGCAGCTTAGATGTCAAAGGTAACAGTCTTGAAGCACAAGACAATGTGCTGCTGGAGGTACTGTCTTCAGATGAGACATCGTGACTTATTGGCCTCAAGTTTCCAAACCAGACAACACCACTCCATTACACCTAAATTCCCCCTGGATTTGAAACTCAGTGAAACTGCTTCCTCTGCCTGCCTGAAACTGCCATGCTGTTCCTCTCGTGCTTTGCCATACTGCTGCAACCCTCCAGCAAAATAGCTGGCTCCAACRTTGTGTTTGTACGCTCCACCTGTGGAGCACATCAGAATGGTTTGGGATGAAGGGTATGGTGTTACTGTGGTTGCTGTTGGATAACTACGAACACTGAAGCACCATCAGGTACATTGGAGGAAACGGGAGAATATTTTTAACTTGAAAAGGGACAAAGTAAGTGGGAGTCATTATTAACAGAAAGAGTGCAGGATAAGGCAGGGCACACGGCACTTAGACAAAGAGGCTGACACTTTTTGGTAAAAAMCATGTAGTCTCTAAATAGGCTTTGGGGAATTGTTTACATTTCTTCAGGGAGTGTTGGGTTTACATCTAGAATTATACTACAGCACCACACTATAGCAGCTGCTTATATAAATAGATACTCCCTAAGTGTGTGCATACTATGCATATGCATACATCCATATATTACCCAATACAGACATACCTCCTTTTATGGTGCCTCTCAAAAACCTTGGTCTTGAGAAACAAGTCACTCACCGTTCACAACGAACTCCAGTATAGCCTTCTTTGCAGACACACTGAATTTCTTCGCCATTTGCCACACAGCCAGTAGCAAATCTTTGACAAGAAGCAAAAACATTATCGTGAGCACATCATCAAATAGGTTTTACGCTCTAGAGGCTAAGCTCAGTTAAATTACTTTCAGATTAAAAAGTTTTTATACCACCAAATTACTTCTCAGCTAATTTAATTGCCTCTAGATAAACTSCTGTGATTAATTCTTTGAAGTTTCATATTTTTCCTCTAAATTCTTTCCTTAGACTAAAAAATAATGATTTCCTGACCCTCTGGACTAAGTCTAATAGTTCACTACCCAAAGGAATGCCTAAAATAAACCTTAATAGTGATGATGTAAAATAAAACAAGTCTGGGTAGCTATTTTATCTTACTAGGCAAGAATCAATAGCCTATGCTAGACAACATTTCCTCCTGTTTGGATAGCTTTTTTTTTAATGGATGGAAACATTAGAGGGTATTTTCATGTAGCTAATATTGTTTGTTTGTTTTTTTTTAACCAAGGCAGAATAGAGTTGTGCACCATTTGGGGGAGCTCTAGAGTATATGTGGTTAACACCATGAACATTTTTGTCTGCTCTCTCTAGCAAGAGAGAGTCACATTTCTCTGGGGAGGAAAACAATTATTTGGCTGATGTTTGTTAAGGAGAAGGCAGGAGATGAAGCAGGGATAAGCCATGTTTGCTATTTCAATTTTTCAACCTATGAACAGTTGGATAAAGCAAGTCTGTGTATCAAAGACAGATGTCTGCACTAAGAATTACATATAATTTGACTAGGTGGAAAATTGTCAACTCCAATAATGCCAGGTAGGGTGCATTTCCTATGTCAGGAATGGTATTTACCACCCTAATGTGCAGCTATGAAACTGCACAGGTTTATGGTCTCCCTAGGTATTTCAGCACTCTGAAAGCAAAAGATGACTAAAAATATGTTCAGTCAGCCTCAGGCAAGCACCTGCAGAAGAGGCCAATGCTGTCAAAAACAGATCTATCAGAGAGTTCTCTGATAAATGAAAAACCTGTCTATTGTCTGCTAGTGTAAATCTGTTACTTAAGGCTACTTGGTGTTTGCTAATGCACCTGGCAAATACTATGTGGTGCCTTTAGCAATTTACAGCTTAGTTTCTTTTTAAAAATATTTGTTWTTATTCAACACATTTCACAATTCAGAACTGACCAATGATGACAAACAATGTGGCTAAACATACCATGCATTTAAAATGCAATTTACTGCCCAATTTTAAAAGCCTGGCAACCTTATTAGATCCACAGAAATTTAATTTTTTCTAGCTTAGTATATTTGCACTTCAAATGGAGCTTCCACATGAAGAGCAACCATACTCTTTCAGAAATCCACATAAGTGCTTAAGAGCTTTAACGTTTTTATATTATTTTTGCATCTTACTAATTTTCTGAATTCATACAAAAGGCTTGTTTCATCACTCTCACTTATCTCCTAGCCAGAGTAATGGTGTTAAACATGAGCCTAAAGATAAYTTACATCTTGCATTTCAGTAAACAAGAAAGATTCTGGATATGCCCAGTAAAGGAAAAGACTTCCATCCTATATTTCTCACTACGAAGGAGTTACAGGTGCTTTTGCACATAAGCCCATTACAACTGCCTGTGGCTCCCCAGGCGATGAGCAGCGTGCCTTTGTGGTTCAGGAACGGAGTGAGAATTGAAATACTCAGCTTATTAAAAATGGCAATGCCATGAGACAGAGCACCAAGTTACTGCTGGTCTAACATGCCTCAAATGGGTCTGACGCCCCACCATGTTGGGTGATATGAAAATACAGAAAAAGATCATTACCCTCCTATGGTAGCAGGGTGTTGGATTGGGATTTTTTTTCTTTTTTTCTTTTCCCCTCCCCTCTACCTTCTGCTTGACTACTCATGACCTTTTACTGTACCTGTTTGTATAAGGGCAAGGACACACCCGACAGGAACCTTGAGTGGCATCTCCAAAATAACCATCTTTACAGTGCTCACATTTCTCCCCAGCAGTATTAGACTGACAGTTCTTAAAAAGGAAACAAGCAAGACAGTTAACAGTGCTTTACCACTCAATATGGCTTTATTATTATTTAAAAAAAATACAGCCAGGCTACTCAGAGGATATGTTCTTTCCCTTCCACATAATCAAGCATTTACTGCCAAACTGCCTTCACGACCAGGATAGATTGATTCCAGTCATTCTCTAATTGTAGAAAGCACAATTTGCTGACTATTGTGGAAAAGCAACAGATAAATATGCAGCATTAAACATATTTTTAAAGAAATTCAACCAGATGCATAGTTTGTTAAGGAACATTCCATTAATGCACTCTCTATGTCTTGATATTTCAATTAAAAATCACTATGTTTAAATGGAACTTCAGATTTTGCATTTTAACACTAATTAGAAGGCAGATATCATTTAAAAGCATGCAATTAATTGAGCCCAAATACATTCTTAAAAATATCCCATTGAAATTAATATAAAATGTATTTCTCTTAGTAGATGCAGATCAGAATTGAATTTCATGTACTTTCTCCAGTGTATATGTAATTTGTATTTATCTGGGGTAGCTGGAATGAACAACAAAAAGCAAAGGCTAGGAAGACAATTGAAACTGATACAACTAAGCCACTTTTTCCATGAAAAAATTGTTGGGAATTATATCTTATTTTAGAAACTTTCTTATTCCTGGTGCTGTCTAATTGTCACACACATTCGGTTGGACTCGATCTTAAAGGTCTTTTCCGACCTAAATGATTCTATGATTCTACATTTATACATTATGGGGAGAGGATGAGCAAGTTGCTTTTGCACTACCTAAAGCGATGTTAATTTAAAATAGAAGTTGTTCAAATATATTTTTGAGCAGCCTTAAAAATTCCATGTGACCAACACTCAAGAGGCATTAAAGCTCCCAAGTTCTAAAACTGTTTTCTTCAATGTGCAACAGACTGATCCAGTGTCCCACAGAGCTGAGGGTGTACTAATAAAGTGAAAGATGGAAAAAGAAAATGGGAAATTGGCTGGAAGCAGTCACTGAGCAGATTGCACTCCCGTTTCATGGACTTTGATGGCTTAGGGCTATTGTTGAAAGCCCTACTGCCATGTTTTGCAGCAGAGGGGCATTTTTCCCTACAAATGAGAAACAGTTCTGTCTCTCCCATCTCCTCTTATGCTCCATTCTCCTCCATATTTCTTCACACCCAGATTTCCTCAACCACATCAACAGCCCTTCCCTCAGACTCTGCACGTAGTACCCCTTAATTTGTTTTCATTTTGGTTAAAGAACTAAATTTGTGGCTCATTTGTGAAAGGTCCTGGGAAAGAACAGGAAAAGCTCCAGTTCACATATGGGCCATTTAACTAGGGGAAGCTAAAGTAATATGAAGACACTATGTTTGTAATAGGAACCATTTAAAAATGCAGCCTCTATAAAAGCTGGTGCATATATCCCTGCAATAAACTCATGGAAAATTCAGACTGTTTCTGAATAATTACTGTAAATTTYGATAATCCTGAAGAATAAATTAAACTGCAAAAGGAGTAAAAGAGAGGTATTTAAAAATTTGTGTGTTGGTTTCCTCTTGGAGCAATCTCCCCCCCCACCCCAAAGTTTATCTCCTGGCTTTTGTTTTGCTCACTGTCTACAGAAACTGAAGCAATTCCATAATTGCCCAAAAAAGTTTAAGATATTTCACATATAAGCCACTCCGAATGTGCCATGCTGTTCTTCTAGCTACATGGCATAGAAGGACTGGAGAACATAATCTAGTGCTCCCAAGGCATGGTGGAATGAAGCCAGAGCAGCAACTCCCTCATGGGTCTTCCTTCAAGTTTCACAGGGCCAGAGACACCCCTGGAGTCACAGCATCTCCAAACCATCAAGTATTGCAAACTCTGAAAGGAAAACTCTCATCTGACTCCATATGCACCCATATGCTACAAGGAAGCCAGAATAGAGTGCGTCAGGGCCACCACAGAAACACCCATGTACATGGGGTTACGTGACATGAAACAACATGTCATGGGATGAGCAAGTCTCAGCACCATGCTGCTGCTGAGGGAACGTGCCTTTCAGGAGGAAGGGCAGGGACCACGAGGACACAATGCCTGATTAATGGCAGAGGGCCAGCTTTTCCCTACACATGAGAATCAGTTCTTCTGTCTTCTCCACCTCCTCCTGCCCCCTGTTCTCCTCCACTTTCAGCAGCGCAGCACTGCACCCCTCTCCTTCCACCAGCACACAGCAGGATAGCTATCACCTGAGCTGGGGAGGATTGCACTGCTGCCACAGAGCCGGGGCTTAGCCTCACAAAGCCTTCTCTGGAGACTATCACTGGAGAGAAGCTGACATGTACTGGGGTTCAGTGCTCCAGGTGAGCAGAAGAAGGAGGCCAAGTGAGCAAGCTTTGCACTTTGGATATGAAACTTGACAACTCCACACTGGGAGGCCTCTTTGTCTTCTATGCACCACTGCAAGTCTTTGTCCTATGGCTCCTCTACAGAGAGATGAACTTGCTCCTTATTAGGTGGAGGCTCATGATGGAAATACAGGCCCTCTGGGCTTTCATTTTTCACCACATTATCCTGGATGACTTTGCTTGTCCTAAATTTTGTCCCAGGGCCAAGTGTTTATTTAGCTCTATTTATCTAAAAGTTAATCCAGCTGTGACAAGGAGGGGACAAAGAGAAACCTAAAGCACATACTTCAGGAGGTAAAAGTGAGATTTGCTTTTTTTTTTCCCTTTATAATTTTCATCTGAAGTAAAACTTCCTCATCTTTATAGCTCCGCTGCAGCACTTTCCTGTCACAGCCTGCCCTGCCTCTCCAAAGCAGCAGCCTGTAAGTCATCCCCCAGAATGTGCTGAATTGGTTTAGTTTCCATTAAAGCAAGAAGGTTGGTTGAGACAAAATCAGGGGGAATGACGTAACGTGCAGGAATGCACCGCAGGCAGAATGGAGGCAGCACGAACAAGGAAGAAATAACAGAGAAGACAGACCATGAAAGATGTTGGCAGGGTTCTGTTTACACAGTAAGTGAAAAATTACTGAAAAGTTTTTAAGCGGGAATTTTTCAGAACAAACTGTTCAAAGAAGCATCAGGCATATAAGCTGGAGAAGCACAGTCGGCCAAATGTCATGCTTGCATTGCTACGAGGGCTGATCCACTCCTATGAGGCTGCTCTGGATTTAATACGGTGTGCCAGGTAGCAGAATCTGCCCCACTATATCTTCTGTAACAGCTGAAATTTTCTAATGAATCTAACTTTTATCCCCTTTATCTCATTTTATTTACTCCAATATTTTTTTAATCCATCTAGCTGTAGATTAAGATTAGCGGAGATTTAGTGATGCTGATTAAACAAGTGATTCTGCAAAGGCTATGCTACGCATTAATGCGCTGTTTGTCAGYGTTGGCAAACCCTAGTATATATGTATAAAACTAAGGACTGCATATGCCAGGATAAGACCCCGTATTTATTATAAATAACTGCAAACACTTACATATGTGCTAATTTGGTGACTTTTTGTACCATGAGCTAACAAAAAATATAGGGGAAAGAAGAAAACAAAACCAAGGACACAAATTATTCTAATCATTCACAGTTATGTTAAGCATACATGTAAGTGTATGTAATTTATGCTCATTAACAGTACAAGATATAAAGAATGAGGCATGCAAGGATTATTTTTAGTTGCTAGGAATTTAACAATACTGTGTAGTGCATACTGCTGTAAGGTAAATTTTTGTTTTCCTTTTTTTCAAATTAATTTCTTGAAAGTTAGTATTTACTTACAATACATTTTCCAGTACCATCTTGACACCTATTTGAATTTCCATTGCAGTTGCAGGGGACACAGCGTCCAGTAAATAATCCTTTATTCTCACGATAAAATCCAAGGCCACATTCCTAGACAGTAAGCAGAGAGAAAAAAAATAGTCAGTGTTGGCGGAAAGAAAGTTTTACACGTTATGGGAAGGGTATTTTGAAACTGTTTGCCATTTCCAAGGAGTAGTGGAGGTGTGCATTTCCTGGTAAGGTCTTCTAAGTCCATATTATTGCTTAAATAATAAGTATTTTAATGCAACAAATGGCAATGAAGAATGGAGCTGAAGAAGTTTCAGCCTAAGCATCTGAACACTGTGCTCTACACTTTGTGGTAGTGGGGATTTCATTAATTTGACTCTAACCTCTGAGCAAAGTACATTTCCTGTGGCTATGTACAAAGGTGTAGAATATGACTTTTAAACCACAGAAAAAGACTTGGATATAGATTCATACTATAGTCTTCTCAAAGAAGAATCCTCCTGGGGGCTATCACAACTCAAATGAAGCACATGATTGGGAAAAGCCAGCACGGATTCACCAAGGGCAAATCGTGCTTGACAAACCTGATCACCTTCTACAACAAAGTAACCTGCTCGGTTGATGTGGGGCGAGCGGTGGACATTGTCTACCTGGATTTCTCCAAGGCTTTCAACACGGTTTCCCATAGCCTCCTCCCAGAGAAACTGATGCATTACGGTCTAGACAAGTGGTCTGTGCAGTGGGTGGGGAACCGGCTGACAGGCTGTACCCAGAGGGTGGTGGTCAATAGCTCCTTTTCAAACTGGCAACCTGTCACAAGTGGGGTCCCCCAGGGGCCAATATTGGGCCCAACAYTGTTTAATATCTTCATAAGTGATCTGGATGATGGGATGAAGTGCACCCTGGTGAATTTTGCCGATGATACTAAACTGAGTGGGGAAGTGGACACTTCAGAAGGGAGAGCCACCCTGCAGGAAGACCTGGACAGGCTGGAAGAGTGGGCTAACAAGAACCTTGTGAAGTTCAACAAAGACAAATGTCAGGTCTTGCACCTGGGAAAACATAATCCAGGAGTGCAGCACAGACTCAGATTTAGCYGGCTGGTGAGCAGCTCCGTGGAAAGGGACCTGGGGGTCCTGGTGGACAAGCAGCTCAATATGAGTGAACAGTGTGCTGCTGCGGCAAAGAAAGCCAACAGGATGCTGGGTTGCATCAACAAGGGCATCGCCAGCAGAGATAAAAAGGTCATTATCCCACTCTACTCAGTGCTTGTCAGGCCACACCTGGAATAGTGTGTTCAGTTTTGGTCCCCACTATACAAAAAAGATGTGGACAGGCTGGAGAGGACCCAGAGAAGGGCCACGAAGATAATCGAAGGACTGGGAAGCTTGCCATATGAGGAAAGGCTGAGAGAACTGGGTTTGTTCAGCCTTGAGAAAAGAAGGCTTAGGGGAGACCTTATCACCATGTTCCAGTATTTAAAGGGTGGCTACAAAGAAGATGGAGACTCCCTTTTCACAAGGAGTCACATGGAAAAGACAAGGGGTAATGGGTACAAATTACTCCTGGGGAGATTTCGATTGGACACAAGAGGAAAATTTTTCACAATGAGAACAATCAGCCATTGGAATAATCTCCCCAGGGAAGTGGTGGATTCCCCAACATCGGACACTTTTAAGATTCGGCTGGACAGGGTGCTGGGCCATCTTGCCATGCTTTTGCCAAGAAAGGTTGGACCAGGTGATCCCTGAGGTCCCTTCCAACCTGGTATTCTATGATTCTGTGATTCTATGAACATATGGAAATCTCACATATTAGCTAGTGGTTATATGAAATCTTGATATTAATTTAACTACGGTGTATTCCTTGGAAATACTTCTCATGAGGTATCTCTTACACGAATCCATCTTGACTTCCACAATAAGTCTACCTAGAGCTACACAAAGCCCTGCTTAGACAGAGCTAGGTGATATAACAAAACACACAACAGCCTAATTTCTAAGTACAGGCTTGTCCCGGAGACCCAGGAAGCATGAGAAGAATGTTCAGGAGCACAGCCTGTCATATCAAAGTCGAGTTTAAATAGGGAGCTGAACCAGAGGAAGATTATGAATGAAGCAAGAGACATGAAGTTTGTTAGCCTACACCAGGAAGGTGGTCACTAATATGTTAAAACCAGGTTCTTGCTTGGCATGGGCAGGGAAAGCACAAGGGTAGGGAAAGTATAAGGAATTCTTCCTGTGCATGGAGCCTTCCCGTATACAGACCAATTCAAAAATTCATGCCCACCTTCTCTGCTCACCATCCTCCTGGCACACCAACCACACCAAAAATGACCGGACATAAGCCTATCCCTTCTACTCCCTAGCTCCTTTTCACTAGTAACTAAGCTGGTGTGGTGCAAGGAAGATCGGAGGCTGTATGGAAGGGGGGAGAAAGCAGTGCTCCCCACGAAGCAAACACCTCAGGTTTTTGTCCTGCCTCCGGCAACGTACTTCTGCACTGCACCTATACCTCACCTGTACCTCTCCGGTAGGGGCTGGCCCCAATGGCGTTCAGAAAACAAGTGACAGTTGAACTTTAAAGCCATAAATCTTTTCTCATAGCAATTGCACCATCAAGACTGATGGGACTAATCTGAAGAGCAAAGGGTTTGCGGGACAGTGTCTCAAATCATGTTCCAGTGGTTTGAGGTGTAAGTATTTATGCACGGACAGGATTAACCAGTGAATTTATCAACCATGTAACTACCAGAGAAGAAAAAAAAAATCACCTCTCCCAAAGCAGATCTCAAAAGGAATACTGAGTTATTGCTGTTTAAACAACAATTGCTATAGGCACCTTTGCCTTCTTCACATGTGGGATAAATGAAAAAGAAAAAGTGTGCAGAATACTAATATCATCAACAGCTTTTAATACTGACTTCAGTGTGAGCAGGGACTGAATTTAGAATAGGCACTTGAAATTTTTCAGATACATTTTTAAAAGGGTGAATATGTTCCTTGAACAACAGGGAGCCAATATACACAGCTTCTGAAGAAACCAAGGCCTGAAATACATTAAACAGCGTGACTATAGTAAATATATAAAATATATTTATATATTTACTAGAAGTAAAATATAGGCTCTAATATATACAAATTTTATTTACTGAAAGTCTCTTTTTGGAGAGCAAAATGAATCACTCATTTTAAAAATATATCCAAATGCATCCGGAAAAAATCTATACAGGTTTTTGTTTTTCTATTTATGCTTTCTTTAAAACAACACATTCGGAGCACGTGGGCACTTTGTTTTTGAAGCAGCATTCATGACACTGAGAAACTGATTCCATACGAAGATAAAGCTCTAGGCACTTTCAAGTGCTTAGGAGTTCAGGCTGACTGTTTTCAAGTAAACAAGGATTTAAAAGAAACTTCTCCCATACGCTTTTGTTAGCAAAGTACTCAGAGATATAAGAAGATTAGCCTTCTTATTACTTTTATATTAAGTAATTTAGAAGTTGTTATCAAGTTACTTCATTTAAAAGCAAAGAGAAAGAAAGAAGCAAGCGAGGAAGGGAAAATGAACAAATTACCTGTCTCAGGTAAAAATCCCTTTGTTGCTGCTGACTCGTCTCCTGAAGGTGAGGATACGACAGCCTCTGTTGCATGCCTTGTGCTAAACAATGCCCCAGGGCTACTAACGTGACAACCAGCCATCCTACATTCCTTGGCCTCTGTGCTTGGGCCATCATTTTACTGTAGCTCCACTGCAAACATATGCTGCTATCCTTTCGGCACTTGCCCGTTCTCTTATACTCTCCCTTCTTCTCCAGATTCTGACTCAGATTAATGAGGCTCTGTGCTGTGATGGGCCCCACCTTTAAACTTTATAGGTGAGTCAAGTTGTACAGCACGCATTACYGTTCCTGAGGTTAACAAGTAACCCCGCAGTTCCTGTAGCTCAATATATACCTAAGTCGGGGTGTGGCAGGCATCACCTCCTCCCCACCTAAGGCAGCCAGACAGAGCTACGTGATTAGAGCAGTAAATCACTGCCTGAGTAATGCTGCATAAACATACGGGGCTTACGAACTACCCAGGTGAGTGTCTTGATCGCTTCCTTTGGCTATGTATTTCCACTAGGTTATATAAAAAACCCTAACACCTTCGTTTATAAAGGCAGTATATGTTGAAAGCAATGGGATGGTAGTGGGGATTTCAGTCAATGCTCATCAGTTTGCGTGTGGCACAGAACAGCAAATGTGTGAAAAAATCAGTTTCTAGAAATATTTCCAAAATGGTATTTGACAGATGATGAAGAGCTGCCCTGAGCAGTGGATGCACATACGAGACATAAGCCAACCGTAAATGTTGTTTAGTTCAGTCTCTCTGCAGCTGCTCTGGTCTAGATATTATTCCTTCATTCTCATTTCAAAAATGTTTGCAAGGTTAGTACAGCAATTGCTGCTTTATGATAACCCTCAACCATTTTCTAAGAGAATAATTCCTCATATTTTGTGCACTTTGTACATCGCTTATCTCTTTGGTACTTTATTCTGCTGCCTTGAGTGCTTACACATGGGAACGGTCAAGCTCTAAGCTAAGCAAAGTGACAACCAAAAGAATTACAGATACAGGAACAGCATCAGGGACAGGATATACAGCTGTGGCTAGGATCTCACCATTCTTTAGGTAACAGTAATACTTTGCAATGTTTACATTATCTTTCATAAGAATATCTCAAAATATTTTTTTCAAATATTTTAACTTCAGCTTTTAAATATTTTCCTATAAAAACAGGAAAAGTGTTAGTCACTCTATGAAAATAGGAAAGTATCCAGAATTGTCTAAGTTCAGGTTACTTCCCTTGGACCTTGTCATGGATTTCCCTGATAAAATAAGGAAACTTGTCCACATGTAGGGTCTCATAGACTTTGATCAAGTCAACTCTGACCTTCCCTCCATTAAAGTAAGTATCAACCAAGATTATTCAGCCTCTTGTAGGGCATCACAGAAGAACCCCTCATTAGAGTGCCTTACACATGTAAAATGACATTCCCAGTTCTGCAAAAGCAGTCATGAGTTGAATAACCCCACAGTGCTTCTTAAGCAGTGAAAGTATTTGAGCCATTGAAAGTGCACAGGCTTACAAGAAGCACGTTTAATTACTTTAATAACTAGCCTGTTCCTCTAACTAAAGCAGTATGTATAGCTGTAGGCAAGACAGAAGATAATGGTACAGTATGGAGGCAAATCCTTCCTACCTGACATGAGTCACCAGCGTACTCCGGAGGGCAGGAGCATGTCTCTACACTGTACGCAATGCTGCCGCTTCCTGCGCTGGTGGCTTCTTCCAGCCCAACCTCTCCAAGGGTCAATCGCTGAGTCTCCGTGAAGTAAAGGCCTCTRATGTGTAAGCCGTCTAGTCTAGACAGGATTATCATCAGTTCTTCTCTGGATACRAGGTTATTGCTGCTGGCATGCCTGAAGTTTCCCTGCACATTAAGGGTACAAAATGAGCGCAGCCTGGCTGCTTCCTACAAAGAGTATCTGCAAAGAAGACAGGATGACAGAAAAAGGGAGAAAACCCCCATGAAACAGACCCCTACAGTGCCAACTGGTGTGGGGTGAAATAGAGCTCAGGAAAATTAATATAATAAATGTAAACACAGGATAGGTGGGAAAAGGAATAATGAGCATAAAAAGGGATGTACCCTTTACTTTGCAAGGTACATATGGCTTTGAGGTATCGAAAAGTGAAGAAGCATATAGGTTCTTCTTCAGTCATCCAAATTTCTTTGAGGTATCACCCACCAAACCATAAAAGGGTGGAGGAAAATGCTTTTATTTTTAAGAGTAAGCAAAGTCCTAGAAATCCAATCTTTGAGGGCTGCCTTCACATGCTTTCTTGCTGCTAATAGACACAGCATTACTGAAAATGGAATCTGGCTTGAAGAAACATCTTTTTTGCCTATATATGAGACAGAAATAAATAACCCAGTTTGACCTTCTGAGCACAGATTTAAGGTAGGAATAATCTCTGCTAAGTTCACCTGCCTGAATGCTGGACACCCATTCTAAACTAGGTAGCTAGACACCAAGGAAAACAGATAAGAGTTCATTCCATCCCTATTAAGTACAGTCTGGGGCTGCGATGAATCATCTTCCACTGATGACTGATTCAGTATTACTCCACTGGCCCTGGAGGAAGTGCTAAGGGCTAAATTGGACAAGATGCCTAACTCAGAGGTGCTAAAATTAGGTGCCATGAAGCAGAACCTAGGTTCAATGTGGCAGTAAAGAGAGAGAAAAAATGTTGTTTATATTTCAGGTCTACGGTATTTAGGTTTATATTCATTAATATTATCAAGTATTTGGTATTTCTGCACGTATTACCTGCGTATTTCTTATGTGCCACTGGGAAGAAAAGGGAAGGCCATTCCATTTTCATTTCTTACCTCAACTAGCTGCACACGGCCATGATATTGACGGTCAGGCAGTGGGTTGCTGGGATCCATATAAACAACTTTCATTTGCTGGGCCTATGTGAGAATGAGGATATAGCATTGCCGTTTCACCACTTGTTACGGTAAAGTGTTCAGATGCAATAAAATCTGGTGAAGCACATTAATCCTCTTCTTTGGGGGATAAAAACTAAGTAATACTAGGAAAACTGTATGTGATTTTGTCAGCGAAGTGGTATAGCAAGCACTGTGTTCTAGTGTCAGCAGGGTTTTCACTGCTTTTGCCTATTAACAACCTTGCTTTCAAAGAAAACACCAAGAGAATCAAATTAATGCTGACCAATTTTCACAGGAACTAGTTATTACTTTTGAGTAAAAATGTTTTTGCATTTTCAAACACCTTCCTTTGCATCCTGGTGCACAAACAACTTTGGACACCACTGTAGTACTCTGAGGCATGTTTCCCAGTAAGAATCCTAGAATACTGAATTAGTATTTCTGATGGCCTGAAGAAAAAAAACCACCCCCTTGGGAATTTCAACAAACAGTAAAAGACTCCAATTTTGGCCCTAAAGTGGTTAAATTAAAAATCTGTTAACCTAAAATGCATTTTTACTTCAGTCCCTTGGAGCCTTATAATTATGCTTAATTTTATGCTGAAGAAAATTCTCACAGAAAATGAGATTAATTACACATGGAAGCCAGAGCGTATTTGCAGAATCGAGGCTATACTTGTTGACAACTGTGCAAGGCATTAATTCATTTTTTTCCACAGGTGCATTTTACAGAGAAAATTCTGTTTTATCTTTTTATTTGCTCTCAAGTCAGTTATGCTTAATAATATGTTACTTTGGCAACAGAGAGAGGTGTGTTGATGGCTTTGAGCAAAATGCAGTAAAATCACTTTTACAGAAATGCAGCAAGTTGCTATAAAAGTTAAGCACACTATAGGAGCAAAATTTGTCATAGTTGTAAGGTAACAGAAAAAAAATCATGCTATTGTTATTGCTTGAAAGAAAAAAATAATATTTCAAAACTTACTGTTAGTTGTATATCAGGTCTCTTATCCAGAAGAACCATGCCCTCACTAGGTAAGCCAAAAGATTTCACTTGGTAACTTAGGAAGCCACCGTATGAAGAAAGCTATAACAAAATGCACAAGACCAGAGATACTTTACTACACTATTGCTTGATATTAATATAACTTTGTATTCAAGTTTACCCCATTTTCCAGCACTGTAAATAATATATTTACTCTTTGTTCTTTAGTCCAAATATGAAAATATGTGTCGCTTGGAAGAAATTACTTTTAATTTTGTTTACTTTGTGTATCTGACATCACTTTTTGCGCAGTACCTGTCACTGTTCTCTGGACGGCTACCTGCATTGGGGTGTTTTTTCATACCTGGGATCATACCATCTGTGGTCATGGAGAAATCACATGTTCACATGAACATTGCTCTTCCCCAGATTTGGCTCAAGAGCAGATGTCAGACTGACAATGAAAGTGGTAGTGAGCCCCATCAACAGCCATCGATAAAAAGGAGAAGKCAGACTAAGCATGTTTAAAGGTGGCTTTCATAGGCCAGCATTTTCGAACCTTACTACAAACATGAATCTATCAGGACCTCTTTGCTCCACCTTCTGGAGGACAGGACTTCTACTGATATCAGCTGATATCAACTCTGCTATAAACAGACCATTGCTGTAGGTTGAGTGTATGAAACCACACTTCTTTTGGCTCCACTATAGGTGACCACAGGCGGCTTCAAACACAACCAAATACATACACTGCTGCCCGAAACAAAGACTTAGGCAAGTATCTTTGAATCATCTGACAAACAGCTTCCCTGGGTTGTGTACGAGTGAGTCAGTTCAAAATATATAGAGAGGAAAAGAAGCTCCATGCACAGCCTAGACAGTTTTTGTTCCAAGAAGAGCCTAGAAGGAAGGTTTGTGGGTACTAGGTGAAATCAGGTGTTTTGCCACAGATATACTACTTTTTGTTTTGCACCTCTTGCTGTTTGYCCATATAGCTTATGCTTGGTTTTGACATGGGAGGAAGAACTGCTTCCTCAGGTGTTGGTGTTCTGCAGGTAAGCACCAGCCTTCGCTCTACCCCTTTCCCTATACTTTGATGAATTACAAACAAAACACAGACATCTCAGTACTAAATTTGTTCCTTGGATCACAGGGCCATAATTAATGCTATTATCTTCAGCCAACTGCATTTTCAAAAGCATCATTTGGAACATTGGCTATATTTTACCAACACAATCAAAACAACCCTGTATAAATAATTTTTTTCAAAAATATAAGAAAATGCATATTAGAGCTAATTTCCTGTTTAACACACATTTTAGAACTGCACCATATGACAGGCTGTTATGTTACTGCTTTTTTAATTTATTTTTTTTAAATGGAAAAATACTGATGTTATAAACTACCCTCTTTATTCTATATGTACAGTAGTTATTTTCTAACATTAAGAATGGTCTATTAAATAGAACGTTAAAATACACAGGAGCAGAAAATCGGGACAATGTGATCTGAATTTTTCAATGACTGTTAGTTTCTGCACTGCTATAGATTTTATATTTGATTCCCTTTTAACTCTGTAAACAAAGGAGAGAGGGGAAAGGAAATATACTCTGCTAAATATTAATGTTCCAGTGGAACTAGTTAAAGCTTTAAGGTAATGAAAAACAGTATTTATACCCTCATCACAATGAAAAATGTCTGGAGTGATCTCGTTCACATTTTCCAAAAGAGGCGCTATCACCAAAACTGACATTTTCAGAATACAATAAAATAAGTGATTGGTAAATTTATGAGCTTGTAAAACTAAGCATCAAGATACCGTTTTTGGGGGGACTTTCACTACTGCAGTATAAATATACACTAAAATATACACTTACACACAGTCTACGGTAAAAGCAGGTCCAAAAATAGAACTGTTTTATTTACAGTGTTGTCACTGTAAATAAAAGCAAGTCACCGCATGCCTAGGTAGATACTGTGACATGCAACATAAAACTCATAGCACTGTTYTTAATAGCTGTGTTTAAAAAGGGTTATTGCCTGCTTTATATTTTGTTATAGGAACAACAAAAGTCCTTCTGGTTTAACACTGTAGTAGATAAAGTATACTTTATCATGAAATTTCTTTGAAAAATAATTTGTAGACACTGAAACAAGAACCTCTAAAACATTAACAAAAAGCATCCTAACTAAACGTGTTTTTCAACTGAAAGATATTTACTTCTGAGCATAGGAGAACAGGGTGAAAAATACTGCTCTAGTCCTTAAAATAAGGACTAAGAAGAACTTCAAGAATTGTACCATCTTCAATGGTCTTCTGTCTATCCCATTTGTTTTCACTTGTGTGACAGCAGGATTGCATCCGAAAAGCCTGTGTGCCCTACAACTGTCATCGACACTGTCAGAGTTGCAAACAGGGAGAACCTGGGGCTCTGGGCCTGCAAGGCACCACTGGCAAAGTCCCCCCGGTCAGTGTAATCCCCAGGCTGAAATGCTGATAGGTGTTAACCGTGAGCAAGGGACTGCTCCCATGCATGAGTAGAAAGAGCAGCAAGCAGTTCAAAGAATACAAAGGTTAGAAAACCAGGTGTTGCTCTTCCCAAGCAACATATCGAAAGCAAAAGGTTGGGGTTTTTTTGCGTGCCACTGAGCTCGTAATCACTTTTTATTCTTTTGGAAATCTGCCCAAGAGGTACACTAGGGAGTCTAAAGGATATTTGGGCACATTGGCAAGCTCTACATGTTCTGGATTTCAGAAAAGCAGATGAAGGTACCAGCTTCCTGAACCATAGCTCCTGACCATGCTGTTCACATGAAGACCTCCCTGGCACCCAGCAAGATGATTAATTCTGTATTATTGGTTATAATTTTAACATTGTACTCAAAAGTCAAATGCTGTGATTCCTAGCATGTCAGGGAAGAGAGATAAGAATCTCGTGAGGGAAGAGACAGAAATGTATCTAAGAAAAACAAGGAGACTGTTTACCAACGATGCTGGCAAAAAATGAATATGTGTTACTAAAACAGATGAGCTAGGTGTCATTTACCTTCTCTCCCAGATAAGATGGAGGTGCTTTCCAGTACAAACTGTGCACTGAAGCAGGCAATTCTTGAACATCAGCCACTACACTATTACTGACTGGGTTGAAAGTGACTGGAATGTCAATATTTTCATCCACTGCCTCCAACCGCCAGTTCCTCATGTCCACAAACTAATGAAAATACATAAAGGAAATAAAAGCTTGTTTAATCCTTTCTTAAACTTTACCAGCACCAAGTAATGAGGAGAAATTGTTTAGCCTCTGTAATTCCCCAAGCATGAAATTCAACCCATTCAGAGCCACCCTAAGATCTTTGCCCAATGGAGGCTGCAGAGACTTCAAAAGAGAGCATAAGTGGGACAGATGTGCCAAAGCTACTTGGGATGGAGGCATTTGGTTTGTCTGCAACAAACTAAATTCTATCTTCAGTCACATCAAGGCATAACCCTTCCGGAGGTGACTAGGAGTTGTGTACACAAACCCAAGGACATAGTTGGGAGGTGTTTTTTTTAAAAAAAAAAAATCAAACCAAGGACACTAACCTAAAGGACAGACTGCGGACCTGTTGTGGTACGTTAACTGGGAGGGAGGGGACATGGCAGGATATTTTGGGGACACAGGCAACGTAGCCTAATATTCTGGCTCTTTAATAATGCACATTTTATGTTCATGGCTCTTGTTTCATGAAAGACTATACATCCTGTTATTTAGCATCATGCTGGGGGAAAGAAAGCATCATGCATATGTGCCAGAACAGTTCTGTGGTGGGTTGACTTTGGCTGGCCAGAGCAATAAAACAAAAAGATAGACATGTTTTCAAAAACAGTCTTTGGTGAGGACAAGTAATCACTAGAGGAAGTCTTCCTAAAGCGAATGGAAGTTTGCTAGTGACTTCACTGAGGCCAGATTTTCATCCTTTGCATGTGAACAATAAAGTGCCACAATCTGGATTTTATTGAGTCTATGCCTAAGCCTAAACTGAAGTCCTCATCCATCATTCTAGGGCTCTGCTTCTCTCTCCTCTTGCATTGTTTCAGGCAGTTGTTTCTTCTTTTTCAGTCTTCAGCCATCTTACCATTCAATTATGCTACTAAAAATCTATCTTCTCCTTCCTTTCTCACCCTTAATGTCATACCTTTCTTTATAGGGAGGGAAGAAAGACAATTTTTACAATCTCTGTGGAATCTGTCACACATTTCTTAGGTTTTAAAATGATATAGACATGTAAAATGACATGTGCTTATCAAAGCATCTTGAAGGATATCATCATTGACTTTAATGATGAACTAGTGTCTGAAGATAAAGCAATAGAAGGCCTGCTCAACTTCAGTCCAACTAGCAATTTGTAAACAAACACATGAAAACGGTCATTTCTGCTGAAAGGCACTTTCAGACCACCTAGGTCTTAACAAGGCGGCACTAAATCTGCACGATTGCTTGCAGCATATTTCTCATCCTCAGAAACTATTAAAATATATTTTCAATTTTGGAAGAAATCTGACATTTCCTTAATGGAATAAATGCAGGTTCATGAGAGCAAAGAAAAAAACTGTTGAATACACCTTGGTTCTGCGACGATTTGTGCTGCGACAGTTGCTGGTTGCCCCAAAACAAAAGCAAGAGGTGCATCCCTTGGGATTAGAAGGGTCCAGATAAAAGGATCCTGGTCGGCAAATATCACATTTTGCACCTTCAACATTCTCCTGTTAAGGCATAGTTAAAAGAAATCTTAGAGTTTTCCTTTTGGTTTTGGTGAGGCCCCCAAAACCTCCTGCACATAAAACAAATCTTCTGAAAGAATATTTATTTAAATGTATGGAAACATGAATGAAAATGTGTGATTCTCTGGATACACCATATTCCAAATGCAAATAAAACTGACTTCTTGGAGACTATCTTAGTTACGAGCTGTCTCTCCAGTTTATGAAGTGAACCACTGAGTAATAAATATTAGTCAGAGATAGCTGGTAACTCCCCTGCCAAAACCCTCCTGCTGGCTTTTTCAAACCTACAATATAAAAGGTCACTTGTGAAAGTTCACATTTATCACATTTAATTATGCAGATCAGAACAAAAGAAGACTTCCTGGATATAATGATGTGGTGAAATGTCAACTGACATAATATGGCTAAAAAAAGCCTGGGACCTGGTTAACATCCAAAAGTCAAGATGCAGATGCATAAAGGGGATCTGTGCAGGGTACAGACTGCTTCAGTGAATCAATGGACACCTACTCTGTAGCACTGTAACACCCTGCAAAGCCTAAGACCGCCTGTAAAACTGACAGATATTGAACTCGTTAAAAAATGGCATTTAACTGCTACCATGATAATTTGTGCACATGCTGCAAGATGGGATGTTTTTGTACAGCTGCATTTAATTCTTATTAAAAACTTAATGATAAACTCACTTCATTCACCCCATTAAATACGAAATAGTCACTGATGTGCAAACGATGCTTGTGAATGCAGAAGTAATTTGATTTATCTGACCTTACAGAGACAAATTCCTGTCTGGGGATCGCAAACATCTGGTTCTGTTCCATCTCTGTTACAGTTACACGGCACGCAGTTTGGGAAACCGTAAGTACCAGGAGCACACTGATCACACTGCCGTCCTTTTATTCCTGGTTTGCATCTTTATCAACAAACAAACACAGAGGAGGGAGTCAATAGGGGAGGCAGGAATGGAGCGAGGAAGGGGAGATTAAAACAAAAGGCAGGTGTATCTTTGAAGTGATTGTATGGCTATGACACAATTTTATGACTCCCATGGAGAAAAACAGCAAGTTAATTCAGACTCAAATGGCGAGATGTTTTATATGGTCATGGAACTGATTAGGAATGCATTTGATTTTGAAGGATATAAATGCTCGCAATGGAATTAGACTTCTGCAGCTATTCAGTGCTTGCAGTGCAGAACTACTCTCTCTATACACCAAGGTGTGAAATATGGATGTTGTACACAGGTAAGYGGAGCTGGAAGAAGATTTATAGCTGGAGGATGTGACTGGGCATTTCTCAAGGCACTGACCTACTAACAAAAAGGTGGAGAATCCAAGGCATATGGATAATTATAGGGACTTCAACCTGTCACAAGGCTTGGGTTAGTTTACAACTGTTCACAAAGGATAAAACCCACTTTGCTCACAGTGAAGGCTGAATGCCTTGGATTTACTTAGGTGAAGTACAGAAGATGCAAAAACCAACACCAAACAACGAGTAAGGCTTGAGATATGAGAGAACATCTTTCAGTGGCAGCAGCTACTTCATCCTACCTTTACAACAAACTTGCACAGACTGATAAAACTAGTGAAAATGTAAGTCTGATTATCCCTCTTGCTTCTGTCTATGTTGGTAATGTGTGTACCTGCCCAAAGGAGGTGTCAAGATAGTAAAGATCCATTGATAAAGAATGTCTGCCACCACCACCGTCCACATCTTTACATTTTAGTTGTGACAATTTTTAAAAGTCTCAGCAAGTTGGTGGAGTCTCCTTTGGCTTTCAGCASCAAATTTATACGTGCACTAACACTACAAATTTAATGGAAATAAACAGTTAAATTATGCGGACAAGGTAGACTCCCTTCGTGTAATATATGAAAGCAATTACTCAATTCATCAAACAATGGGCGAGGTTTCTCAGAGTCTSTCTGAATGCATTATTCCGCTCCCCCCCTCCTGCCCCCTACCCCGAGATAACAGGAGCTGGATGGGGACTTTGAGCTTTATGTAATCCACAGAGGGAAAGGTATTAATCAGAATGTAGTAGTTAGCTATATACTTCAGTAAGCAGTCCAAAAGTATTTGCTAAATGTCAAGTTTTGCTTCAGAATTTTTTACCAATAAGCTGTCATTTCTTTGATATTACCAATTAGGCTGCACATGAAAAATATCACCATTATAATCAGGCAATACAGCTTTTCACTGAAATGGAAAAATCTGACTATTTTTGCAAAAATTATCCTCAATTTTACTCAAGTAGAAATATCCTAAGCCTTTTCTTTGAAGTTTTAGGTTTTAGTTGACTGAAGTATTTATTTTTGCATAGTATTTATTTTTATTTTATTTTGTATTGTATGGGGAAAATGAAAACAGAGACTAATGAGATTGAGAGTTCATCAGGAGATACAGAATATGCTACACTTTAATGCCGAACCCCAACTTCCACATATGAAAATGCTTGTTTTGCCTTTGGGATAAGACAATTACTCACTTCATATGAAAAGGATAGACTTAGGAAAATAATTTAAATTCAGGAACTAATATGAGTATTCCTTAAAAATTAGTATTCTCTATCATTTTTACAGGATTAATGGCAGAGCAGGAAGGATCATATTTCTCTTTGTTAGGAACTTGCAAAAACACAGCCAAACCAATCAAACTGACATAATCCTGGCCTTACACAACTGGCTATCAAGTATTTGCACTTCCTATTTAAGGACTCGATCTCCTCAAGGAAGTAATAGAAATGTTCAACTATACTAATACTCAAAGCATCTGAATTTAAGATAATTCCCTGTGATTGTGGCTGTATGCTATGTATATTTTAGAGAACATAAGTATACTAAATATAAAAAATAAAACTAAAGAATTTATTTTTAGTTCAGAACACTGAGTTACAGAAAAATAAGCATATGTCATACAGAAGGCATAATTTTCAGGGCAATTATCACCTATGGCTCCAACTGAACAGTATTTTCAAAACAGACAGCACCTATCATCAAAGTTTCTCAAAACTCATTGCAAACATTCAAGCTTTACAGTACTTAAAAACACCACTGGACTGAAACCCAGACATCTGACTGTGGRAGGTCAACTGCAAAATTTTAAGAATTTGGGAGATAACGGACACCGTTACAAACGATGTACATGATCAGAAGTCAGGAGCTCTGATCTGAGGTCCTCTATGAGATGGACAGAGATTCAGGGACTTACCATGAGTGATAAGGCATGTCACTGGCAAACAGATTGCAAGCCCAGGAATCCCAAATCCCACCATTAGTTACCTGCACAAACCATGTTTCCACTAAAACATTGCGGGTATCCCTGAAACAGCCAAGTCCTCACTATCACCAAGCACTGCTTAAATCCCTATTCATCATCATCAGTCTCCCACATCCCTTCCAAATACCTGAAAAGAAGGGTGAAGCAAACCACTCCTGCATCATTTATAATGCACATAACCCAAACTTACTTGCATTGCCCGTTGGTTTTTTCGCATTCTGGGCTTGCCACATTAATGACTCCTTTTTCTGAACAGTTGCAGCTCTCGCAGCCAGCAAGAGGGTGATAGCTGAAGTAATGTTTCTCGCACACTTCACACTTTGGTTTCACAGTTCGTGGAGGGCAAATGCATTTACCAGTCACGTCATCACAAAGACGCTGCCCACAGTTGCATACTAGGTCAAAGAAAATGTTCTACAAATTAATCGCATCTAAATTTACAATGATCAACTCTTACCAAATTTGTATATGAAACAAACACACACAACCTGTATGTATAAAGGACATGATTCTTTTCTCCCTTTCACTAGTTTTAAGATCAGCTGGCTTGTTTGACTTCAACTATCACAATGATGTGAGACTGAGACAAACCAGGGTCATGGAAACCAACTATGTGACCGTAATGGTAGTTTCAAAGAAGAGCTTGGGACCTTGGCTCTTTTGCACAGATTGGTTGCTTAACGTCACCACAGGCATTATTATCACTTCCCAAAACTGCCAAGCATTAAACAATGAATAGTTTTGGTGCTAAGGGCACCACTTTTACAAAGTAACGTTAATAAACATAGAGTATAATACCTGGGAAAGCAGCTGAAGACTGTTGGTGTAATCTGTAAATCTGTTGATGTTATTAAGCATAACATCAGAACAAGAGGAATTAAGAATGCTGGCTCTGATTATGTACGGAAAATCTTGAAGGTATGAACTGGGATACAACAGTAATAACTTAGAAAAGATTTAGCAGTCAATGCAGAAAAATCCATTTGACTGAAAGAGTGGCAATATGGATTTTAACCAGTAAAACTGTAAACCTACTACACCTGATCAGACAACACGTGTGAAGGCACACTTCATTGTGAATGAGGTGTACTTAAAGGGAATGGGGTTACTTCTGTGTTCTAATGAAAGCTGTGCTATGCTAAATCTAAGATGGCTCAACCAGCCTCTCATAGGATCAAGCCCTATAAAGAAACATGAAGCTGTGGTACCTATGCAGTAAAATCAGAGAATTAAATAAAAGGTCAGGTCAGGTGCTGAATAAGTCTGAGCATGTACTTACACTTGCAGAATGGAAATCCATAGTAGCCAGTTTGGCATCGGCTGCACTGACGACCGATGACATGAGGTCTGCAAATACACTGTCCTCCCAGGGGGCTGCAAGTAGGGCTCGTGGCACCTGCGCTATGGCAATTACATGGCAGGGCTCCGTTGTTGTAGAAAGCCACTAGTGACCTTACAGAGTCTTTACAGAAGGCCGATGATCTTTCTGGGCTATTTAAATTGAAATATAAATCATGTAAGTACTGGCACTTGGGAATTGTTATGAGCGTGCTTTGCAGTGGTTCGGTAAATTAGGGTTCTGTCTTTGTTCTTTGACATAAGATGGCATCAGTACGCATGCAAGGATACACTTTAATTAAATTAGTGGTGAATGGCTTTGAACATGCAGGTAAGAGACTTTTTTTCAAAGGAAGTGCGTGTATTAGTCATATCAGTTCAGACATGCCAAGCAAAATACCAAATACCAAAGATGGAAATACCAAAGACAGAAAGATGACATAGATTTTCCTCTTTTGTACTGTGAGCAATAAAGCTCTACCTTTACATTTCATTTACAATAGAAAGTAATAGAAAAATGACTCATGGAAATTTAATGGGCCAGCATAAGCCATGAAAAGCATTTTAATGTAGAACAATGATGGGGATTTTATACATATGTCTTTAATACAGACTGAAAATAATATTCATTCCCAGCTTGTTGTCAAATGTTCAGTTTTTCAGAAAGCGATGCTTACTCAATATAAAAACTGTTTCCTCCACATTGGCTGATAAAATCAAATGACTTGTCCACTGTCTTTTTGTCAAGAATTTTGTAACTGTAGGTGTCTGCTGGAACAACTAAGACATTTTCCTTAAAACAACAAAAAAGCTAAATTGTACATTTCAGAGAAAAGCAAAAGACACAAGCTAAGGCATTTATATATTTAAATGTTGCTTCATTATGCATTCTGGATTTTCTCAAAACCTGTAACATTTTAACTGGAAAAAAATAGGAAAATATACTTATCTTCCCCCCAGAGCTGTGATGCTACAACGCAGTGTACAATAGAAACAGTGTATGGTATCTTAAAAATTTAAAATAAAACAGAAGCAGTGCACGAGAGCCTAAAAATTTGAAACACAACATTAAAAAACAAATTCTTTCTTTTTGGATTTCATCTTTGCATCTAACTCTGAATGAATGGTGAAACTGAGAATAACATTTCCAAGTACATTTATGTAATAAACGTACCAGAACCAGCATTCTTCCATCAGGTATCATCATTGTAACAGACACCTCGGGTTCAGAAATGTCAAGCTCAATTTGGTTTTCTGCAATCACCTGATCCCGACAGCCAGAGGTATGAGGGCAGAATGAAGCATTGAAGGAACCTAGAAGAAAAAACGTAATGCCAAAAAATGCTCCATATGCCAAAATGCTGAGAAAGGAAAGGGGTTAGATCAAATTCAGATGCTTACCTGACCACACACGTCCCGCATCCACACGCACTTGCACGGGGAACACTGGGTGTGCTGCCTGATAAAAATGTACCACAAATACATATCTGCCCAAGCGGGGCACTCTGCCGCTCAAGGTAATCTGGTTCTGCAGAAACAAGAACAGCTCTGATAGTATATTTGTTTCGTGAGATATTATTGGGTTTATGAGCTGTGCTCTGTGCCACCTACCTGCAATGAAAGAGAGGGGGCTTAGCATCTCTCAGGAAGTTAACAGTCTCTTCAAGGAGTACGGCATTACAACAGCATGCTCCTATCTGTTTGCATGCCAAGCATATCTAATGCTCTTCTGCAGTCTGTGAGACTACTGCCTAGTTTATTAAGAAACTGGCATTTTTGTTTCTCTTTCTGTGTGTCATCTTGGTGGTTTACTCAGTCTGCAACATTTTGATCACATCACATCATTCAGTTTTGATTCTCTTAAAGTGCTTAATCTCTTCAACTTTACTAAGAATATACTCTGTTACTTAGGAAACAATATTTTCAAAATATGAGATACCTGTAACGGTGTCAAGGTGACTCCACTAACTGAGTCAGAAGGCAAGGGGGCACTCAGTGGATCATAGAGTATATTTCTTCGTACTTCAGAAATTTTCCCATCCTTGAATGCATCCAAAACCAAAGCCGTCAGTGGAGTTTCATACACTGAGGGAATGCATGTTGCACTAAACACATAATTATATTAATTACTCTGGGGCCAGGAGAATTCCTTATGCATCATGAAAGAAAAAGCTGACAACTCACAAAAGTTAATATGTTAGAATGTAGTACAATTAATAATGCAATAGTTACCACTGTTACTCCTTGGAATCTATGTAAATGATCAGAAAATAAATGAAAACAAGAGGTGCAGATTTAACTCACAAAGGGGGAAAATGTACATTAACTGATTTTAAGTACTCAAAATTTCAATAACCTTGTGAGTGTCAACGGAGTTTGCTAAGAAAGATGAAACCTAAGGGAACCGAGAGTTTTAAAAAAAAMCCCAGTTAAATACATTTTAGTGAATCCAGTTAGTTACATTGACCAGAATCTGTACTAATATTGAATTCTCAGTTCTACAAATATTTACATAGGTGTATCCTTTAAACATGCAAGTTTTCCCACTGAAGTCAATGGGACTACTTAAGTACTTAGAAGTTAAGTATACACTCAAATATTTGTAGAATTGGAGCCAAAATAAGTAACAGTGCTCCTTGAAAGCATCCTTATTCATTCACTGCTGTGTTTAACTATTTCTTCCTTGGTACATTTAATTCTGAAGAACTTGACTGAGAGAACTATTTTCCAAGACTGCAGGAGAAAATGTTTTTAGGGGTTTCCTGCTAGTATTTGTTCACTTCTCGTAAGTACTCAACAGACAACGATTAATCTTTGCTCAAGACAGGCCCAGAACTGGAATGGCAAGTGTGTTTCAGGGCCAGGATTGAGATGTATTTGCCAGGCCTGTGTGGGAAATCATGTGCAGCATCCTGCATAATACTGTTAAACTGAGCCAAGACTCTGCATCTTTCAACTTGGTGAACACTAAATACTTTCAGGAAAGCAAAAATGCTGCCAGATAATGGTTGTAATAACAGAACATAAACATAGAGTAAACTATGCAAATATAACAAGAGATTAAAAAAAACCACAACACAAAACCAAAGTAAAAGGTGCAAATTTCTACATTAGCTCTATCTGAAATCATGTTTTTCACCCAGCGTCTTTCCCCCATTTTACTCAGAACATAAATGTGCAGGAATGCAAAATACCTTTGGTGCGAGCATAAGTATCTTCAGTCTTAGAAAYCTACTCTCAGTTGTAACACTCTGAGCAGGAGAATTAAAGCTGCGATTCAATGCTATGCATGCTTGGAAGCCAAGTACAGTCACATGCTTTTATCCAATTTACTATTCACGTTTTTTTGCTTGCTATTTCAATTCAACCATTATATTAGAAGCTACCRTCTGGAAAACTATTGGACCTAGTCACCAACGCTTTCTGCCTCTGAATTCCTGCAAATGACACATACTTTTACTTTGAGGCCCTTCCCATTGCCAGATCAGTAGGAAGAAAGCCTTAGGAGTAGCATCACGAGCGACATCCTGGGGAGTGCAACGGGAACTGAAATGTGGGGCTCCCTAATTTGGAAGCTGCAGTGATAGTTCCTCTCTGGCCCAAAGAATAAAACATATGGAGAGAGGAAGACGTTAAATAGGATGGAGAAAGTGCTCTGCAGAACCCCACATGGACCACTTGGGAAGTGGAAGTTCAGGTTCAGAACTTTGCAGCGAGATAAGAGCCACCAACCTGGGTCAACCAAGCTGCATACGAGTACTCTAATTACTGGTCCTATACAAGTATAATGGAGGAGAAGGATCACCTGGCATTGCTGTGCGGGTTGAATGCTGAGGGCACACCTACCATACAGGCCCCATGATGAGATGGGCAAGGGGATGGCTTGTTTGTGAAGCAGGGGTTTAGACGTTGAGTAGTTTGCTGCTGCCAAGTTGAGCCTAGTGAATTTGTGCCTGAAAGGGCAGTCACATCCCCTGCCTAATAACAAATTAAAGCCATTTTGGAACAGCTGAAGCAGTAACGTGCAGAATGAAACTCCAGACAGAGCAGCAAGCAGTTCAGGCCACCAAAGTAGCAATGTTTTTCCAGCTTGGACACCTCCCATAACTGGACGGCATGTGAAAGATGCATGTTTTCTAATGCATCAGCACTCTGTAGTTCAGACGGGCCAGGAAGAGGCTAGTATTAACAAAACCCTGGGCAACGACTGTCTCAATTAACAGTAACACTTCAGCTTTTTTACAAATACTACTTTGCAAAAGTGGCCTACAAATCACCTGTGAGTCACTGAGCAAAGCTTCATTCAAAAGAATGAAAATGCCATTTAGTCTGCCTTTCAAGGTCTATTTCAGAAAATATGAGGGATAAAACCAAACAAGTTACCTTCCATCACGGGTACTCTTGTAAGCAGCTATGCACTGTACTTTAGGATCCACGTATTCTGGAGAAAATTCTTCAGCTGAAATAATACAAACCTTGTGCTGAAAAATAAGCACAAAGCACAATTAACAATTAATATCGTAAGTAACAAAGCCAAGCCTGAAGGGGAAGGATGAAGCCTAATTTTAGCACAGAGAGACCTGAGCCCAAAGCCATGTTCTGTCATGGACATCCCACAAGATTTTGGATCCCTTTACCTGCCTGCACCTGAATGCCTCAGTGTTGAGTAGCATTTTTCTGTCCTCAGGGGAATGCTGGCTGTTCAGAAGTTAAATAAATTAAAATGTAAGTATACGTGTGGCAATGAAAATGACAGAAGACCAACTTGTGGGGTCAGAAGCTAGCCAAGGAGTGTACAGAGGTGGGAGGGAAAAGCCCTCATCTGTAGTGTTAGAGACTTTTGGACCCTGGGGGAATTCCTAGACCTTCTGAAACGCAGGCACGAACATTTGCTCGCACAAAGTCCTTARGAGTGAGTTTCAGTGACACCAGGATTTCTCTCAGTGGTTTCAGGACTCATTTTAAAAGCTGATGAGACTTCATATGATTTTTTTTTTACTAAAATTAGACATGAGCAAATGAAGCTGTGGTAGTCCTGTTGTAACCATGGTGGTAAGGACGTAAGGCAAGGCTTGTAGGTGGACACAACAGTTTGCACAAATAAAATACGCTATCCACACTTACATAAATGCAGGTTACAAAATTTGTGCATGAAAAGGAGATAAAAATGCCTGATAAGCAGTGAGCTAACTAGCACTACATATTAAGGTATTAAAAATTGCATTGGAGAATTCATTAATATGCGAAGTGATTCAGTTTAGAAGCAGGTCCTTAGGGAGCTCTGCTTGTGTTTTAGCATTAGTGAGCAGGTACTAGAAACCCATTATAAGCTAGAAGGCAGAGTGCTAAAAGCCCTTTTCCTGGGCAGCAAACTTTGTGCCTATCCTGCATGCAACGACCCACAGGACTCCAGCCCATTGCAGCAGAACAAGGGTAGACTCTGGAGCTCTGAACTGCACCTTATGAGCGGCTAAAACGTTAATGCGAAACATGGTCTGGGTTTAGACAGCTCGTATGCATCAGTGTGAGATAAAGATTATCAGTATATAAAGACTATCAATATATATCAATAAAGACTATCAATATATATCAATAACTTATTCAGAGAATGAAAAGTAGAATTTAGAAATAAAAATACAGAGATTCTTAGCACAAGAGACTTCCAGATAGGAGATACAGACTAATAATATCAACGTCTTTTGGATATGGATTTTGTTAGCACAGCAATTGCTGCAGGGAGCTAACAGACAATTTAAATTATATTTAAACACTACCTTATGAAATGAAGAAAGCATGTATCACTTGTTAATCCTAGTAGTTTCATGAAACTACTCTATGTTTATAGCTGGGTTTCAACTCTAGATTTTAACCGTGTAACTCACCTTGTGTTTCTAAAATGGAAAATTCAGAAACAGAAGAAAATTCAGGCTCCAGAAAAATGTGTTCCTTGTGTGACCAAAAGAGGGCAGTGAAGGCTTTTTATTCAAAGTATTTAAAAGTTCTACCATTTCTAAAATGCATTTATTACCTGAAATTTTTTAAGAGACTGAGAAAATCCTATATGGGTATTGAGGATTTAAAAAAGTGAAAGGTAAAGGAAAAGAAATATAATGATGAAGTATAAAAGCTACCAGCAGATTTTTCATTTAAAGTTTACATGTCGAAAAGAGAAAGGAACTGAAATAAAGCACAAGAGAGTTGGAAAATCCCTTGCCAAGAAAGGCAAATGTTTATCTTTGAAACTGACCAAGTTTGACTCAGTATTCTCTGAGTATATATAAAGACACATCTTCAACCATCTAATATACATCCTTTCACACATTACCATAGAGCATGTGAACATAGAGAGAAGAGTATCTCTCTTTACCTACTCAGGGAACAAGTATTACAAAAGGGAAAAGAAAATGAAAACTTACCAGAAGAAAATTAATTGATGGTGCCTTAAGATGTATCTTTGTATCTGCTAGAAGGTCATAGACTGCAATGCGATTCCTATTGTCAACTACAACGCTGCGACAAAGGAAACTGAGACAGAAAGCAGGATTCAAAATGAGGCTGTTGGCATTGCTATGTGGTTTATGCTGTCACATTGCTCAGCTGCCTAGTTTTTGGCTAGCCTCACCACTGGTGCCTAGCCGTCCTGCTGGATCATAAGTAACCTTTGGCCACCGGTGAACATGCAGTATCCTCGTTAGCGAGACAAAGGATGCCACGTACGAAATACTGCTTGTCCTTTGTGGGTTGACCTACCCAGAGCTCAAACCTCCAGCTCAGCTCAGGTCTCCATTTGAGCTACTGCTTTAAGTAGGATGTGAATAGACAGGTACACATACATGCTATCTGCAGATGCTTCCAAGCTGTGTAACATGACATATTACTAATATTCTGTGCCTGGTCTGTGCTCCTCGAGGTGCCAGCACATATCATCTGCTGCTTTCCGTGACTGCCACGCGCCGTTGATGGTGTGGATCAGCAGCTCTCACCCACGCAATGGCAGTTGGGCAAGTCTTGATTTTAGGAAGCTATCTTTACACTGAGATACTCCTCAATACAAGTGAAAAAATGCAGGTCTGCCTCTTATGGATTACCTTCGATTGGCTGCGATCTTTGGTAAAGACAAATACATACTAAAGAGGAAGAGTCTTACTAAAGGCTTTGAACTCTGCCTTGTTCAGGGAGCAGGACCCCTGCAACTCGCCAAAAGTAGCAACAGTTCCCTTTTGCTAAAGGGAAGAAGTCATATAAGGCTCTTAATTTCTTTTCTTCTGCACTTCTGCTCAGCTAGGCCAGCCAGCATGCCATGGGTGAGAAGCTGTAAACACCATACAACTGCTTCTCTATTTCTCCTGTAGGAACCTGGGAATGAGAAAGCTTCACTCTTGTTTAAAGCACAGCTCAGAAATAAGGTCAGCTCAGGGCTAAAGACATTTAAGACCGGAGAAATGTAAGTCCCTTACTTGTGAAGTCACTGGAAGCTTGCAACGTTTTATTCCCTTACAGTGTTTTATTGGGAACAATCAAGCTCATAGGGCTGTAAGAACGCCTGGCACAATATATGCCTGATCCTACAAGTTACTCTTATCCGCACGTACCTCACTATGTCATTTCTTGATTTATTTTTTAACGGAAGAGACTTGTAGCTTCCTGCTCAGGAAAGACGACACAGCAACTTACTTGCAATGTGACTACTAGCCTCATGCAGAATGGCCACAGAAGGGATTTACTGCATTGCTACATTAAAGTAGCAAGGACTATCTTTGTCTYTTCATGAGCAAGTTCTTAGTGCGTCATATGAACAAACAAGTATGTTCAAAATTAGCCCATAAAATGTGTTTGAAAAAAAAAGCAATAAACCAGAAGATTTATAGCAAGCAGTTTGGGGCTCAAAGTGTTACATAACAGGCTAAAATAAGAGCTTTCCCCAGCAATAACCTGACAAGGTCACTGCTCTGTACAGCTCTGCTCTGTATCACAAACATGCTGATGAAAATGATTTTTCTTACTGGGCAATTTCATCCCGAATATCCCTAAGCCTCCAATCTGCCAAACACTTGGCTCACGAGGGAAAGGGATGCATATCTGTAGTCCCCTGGCACTGGGTAGGCTCTCCCAAGAGCATAAACATCTGCAGGATCACAATCCTAATTTGAATCATAAGCTGAAATGTTCAAGTGTTAAAGACAATCTCACTCAGGACAGACAAAATCTCCTGTGCAGAAACATCTGCAGTAACCTCAGTAGCCAACAAGGACAAAGAAGCATTTGGCTGAAGACCTTGCCTACAGCCTAACAGCCAGAGGATGGCTACACTCAGAATTTCAGAGAGACAGTCGTACYTCTGCTTCGGCAGATCTTGTTAGAAATGGTGGGAATACTCTTGTAAAACTGACTGCTACTTTTTTATTGCCAAAGCCCTTGGACACGCTTTTAACTAAATAAAAACAGTGCAGGCATCTGCAATCAAYGTGATGTTCTTTCACTGGACTCTGAGATTAATAGCTTATAAGGATTTATGAATGCACATAAGAAAAGTAACCCTTTGTATAAGAAAACAGTTCACTGAAACAGTCACAATATTTAATGAGCTGATGGCACAAATGTAATTAAAAATCTGTAAATACCCACAGAGTCATGTACTTGCTTTTAAATGACCCTAAAATTCAGTCTATATAGTAAAATGGATTCCAATACATAAAAAGTATAATTATACCCTAAATGCTTATTTATTCATTTAGTGATTACTTCAGAAATTCTTACCTGTACTTGCAACTGTATATTCTCACTCTGCCTTCAGTGACAGGTCCAGGGCTATGTATTATTACTTCAGCAGTGTATAACCGATCCTCTTCATTGGCATATTCAAAAACCAGAACATAGCGACCAACTTGAGGAACATTTATGGTCATCTGTAAATTGACCTAGGTCAAGACCATTGAAAAAGAAAAAAGCTTAGATTTTTCACTCCCTTTGTTGCAGGAAGCTCCCTTTTCCTGCCCTGCAAGCCAACCAGTMAGCATTAGTCCAGGGCCAATCCTGTAATGTCTCAGCAAAAGACATCCAGGAGAATGGACGCAATGCTTATAAATATCACTTTGTCCACTAATAAGAGTCAACCAAGTTCAAGAAACAGCTGCCATTACAGCAGTTCTAGCAAGGCTGTAAAATAAGCCTAGGAAATGAGCATATATTATTATTTCTCTCCTCCCCAGTAGAAAGTACCAGCGAGGAAACTTTAATAATACTAAAAAATTGTCACCGTCAYCTCTAAGGTATCTTTAATAACATACAAAAATTGGGTCTACTTCTTCACTGAAAAAAGTATTTCCGAGAACACAATTCCTGCTACAGCAGTGCTGTATATTGATTCCCTACAGAGAGTGAAAGCACCTTCTTCAGCCCATGCCACTTTCTGAAGCATCAAGTTTTTCTTTTAGTTTACCTGCATAAATTGGTTAACACAATATTTGATGCAAAATACTTCGAAGTAGTTGCATGGTAAGTGCTGTGGTTACAGAGGTTTTTGCTACAGTTGGCTATATAATTATTTTCAAATTTAAACTGGTTTTTCTCAGTATTTCCTTAGGCTACAAACACCTAAACGTGTAAATAATTCTGTCAACAGCCCTCTTGACTTCACTGCAATTATTCATACCAGTAAAGTTTTGTACATGCATCAGGCATGTATGTATTCTTGTTGCACTTGGTATTTTTAAAAGTGATATCAAAGCACAGTAATAGACGGCACAATCATTTCACATGTAATTATCATGTACTTGATAAAATACCGTATTTTTAGCAAACACACTTCTAGTATAACTTTTCATTTCATGAAACATATGTTTCTCTTTCAATGGACCTACAGCAGTGGCATAATTGCTTCTGCGTGTTTTTCAGTAAAGCAAATATTTTACGTAAGTATAGCTATTTAAGAAAAAAAAAAGATTAATTTAGAGTGATGTATGTACACCATTTCTGCCAACAAACCATTATGCCATTTCTGCTGCAATTGAACAGTATGCTGAACAAGCCAGTATGCCTAAAGCAGAGGGATTTTTATTTAAGAAAATACTTTTGTCAGAGTGAAATGTCCACTCTAGTCACAGTTATAAAACTGCCTACACTGATCCGTTTGCACAATTCTGTATAAAATGCAGAACTTGGCGCAGAGTCTGTTTTAGGGATGTGTTACAGATCTGCAAATCCTGAGCTGTAAATCTGCAACRTTTTAGTCCAGTAGTTTTATAGCCAACAGTGCAGACGGGACTGCAATTAGCAGACAGGAATCTGACCTCTCTTCCACTGATACAGGTCATCACTGGTTGATGAGGAGTTGGCTGTCGCACAGGTGTTCTTCTGTATTCTCCCCCATGTCTGAAATACGCTGCCTCTGAACCAAGGACACAGGAAAATCTGCCCAATGGCAAATGCTGATAGAGCAAGCAGCTTACACAAAAAGAAACCCAAACAAAACACAGGATTATTATTGTTTTCAAGTGCAGCAGGATAATAATAAAATAATCCAAGGCACTGGTTTATTCTGTAGCATATATACTGACTGCTCTGTTGAAGCGCGTCCTGAATAGGTGCAAGGCTCTGTAACTTGTWTCTGCAAGATGGATGCTTCGTAGTAATCACTAGGTAACAGCACCATATAATCCTAAGAACAAAGAATACAACAAATGCAAGACCACACAGAAAATTACAAAAGGAACATCTCCAGACTTCCACAATGTAGCAATGAACAAAACCAAYCACATAAATATCTGCAAGATGCGGATTTTTTTTTGATACATGGGCCAGTAACGTCAGAATGTGTCTCCCTAACTCTATTTATACCTTCAAAGAGATGGGACGAAGGCAGCTGCCCTGTGAGCAGGGAAACTCTGAAGYCACTCTCCCATCATGTGTTGTACAAGACAGTGCTTGTAAAGGAGCCTCTGCACAGCTTGGTAACACCCAGCCAGCTGGGTGCAGTTTTCACCCATGAATGCAGTCCACATGCACACAGCTCAGCTGTGCGTGGCTCCACGAGGGAGATTCATGTATCCCAGGTGACTTTATAAAAATATTCCATGTAATCTATTAAGCTGTGCTTCAAAAGCTGGTGTATTTTTGCTCTGCCTTGCCTACTTAAATTGACATATTAGAGCTTATTTATAAAAACTGTTATTGTGAGAACATGCTGGGCTAAGATCATTAATAAATTTGTTTTCAAAGGTATTAGTAAAAAAACCAGGCACAATAAGTACTGTCACTTTCAGCAAGAAATATGTTTGCAAGCTCTTTAGTAACATTTTATGTGGTATTCCATAAATTTAACAAACCCCCAGGCTTCATGACTAAAGACACTGGCTACTTGTTAACCCTATACAATATGGATATGAATTTCAGTATGCTGTCTTTGTGATCATACATGTTTAAGGTTTTTCACAAATGATCATCTCAAACAATTTGTCTTTTTACAGCAATTTCTCAGAACTGCTGTCAGAAAATTTTTCAGCTTTTCAGTGAGTGAGAGTAATGATTGGAGGATAAAAACATTTAGAAAATGACCTGCCAATCATGCAGCCCATCTTATAATACTTTTCTGAAGAATCTTTGTCAAGAAACTAAGGCCTTGGTCATCTGTGGCTGAGCCAAGCTTTAGATATGATATCTGATACGTAAGAACTATGAATTTCTGTGAGCATTTATGCTCAACTAATTGTGCTGTATGTTTATATTACTTTACCCTTTGAAGGTACAGATTCTGGGTAGAATTAAACTCTGTAAGCACAAGAAAAATTAGAGCAGGTGAAAGTCAGAGAAGAAAAAAAATTAAATAAGAGGCAGAACTATAAATTTTCATAATGATATTCTGCTGCTGTAGTCTTTTCACTAGTGCTGAATTTCAATTGCTTGCAGGGTTTTTCCTGGCAAATAACTCCAGAGCAATACTATCATGACAGCCTTCAAGCGCTTGTTTTCCTCAATTGTTTTCTTACCAAGAGGACTTCCTCTGCCATTATACTGACAGTCCACGTGCCTGGAACCAGTGAGAAAGGCTCTGTGGAGCTTTTTCCTGGGATTGTGACAAAAGCTGGCTCCTTGCTGGGTGGGAAGACAAACTCTTTGCTCTGAGCAGCCCCTGCCAGCAAAAAAAAAATCAAGTGAAAAAATAAGGGACTGTGTAAAATGTCTCTACTTGCTTAGTGCACTGGACCGATGATTTCATCCATTAAATTTGGTCTAACAGGAGCTGATCAATGCTTTTCTGTCAATATGTATTAACAGCGCATTCSACCTCACACAGTAAGCTACAGAGCTATGCAGTGGTTGTTGTCTTCGTTCTTATTAGTCTTGAGCACATTGGCTCAGAAAAGCAGATCTCTGCCCTTGTAATGGCCAGTTTTGCAATATTCTGAAAGGCTCTCTTCTTCACTATCCCCTTCCATTATTTTCCATTCAACCTGCCACTGCACTGACTCACAGTATGTTCAGCTGACATAAGGCCTGCTCTCATGTGACTTTCAGCCAAATATTTCAGATACTGGAGGTTCTCAGTAGCATCTAAAATGTTTAGTTACAGATAGTAACTGAAGGTAACTTTTGGGCACAGATGACGTACGACAGAAACGCAGCTGCGGTATGCTTTATCAAAGAGAAGTCGTGAGGATCAATTGTTATGAATATTCAAGGTTTCCTCTTTGAAGCCCCTGGACACAGACAAAAGCTGGTTCCCTGCCTCCCAGGCAATATAAACCAGACATGACCACAAACTGCTGCCACTCTGCTGAGTGGTATCTGTGAGGTCTTCAGTTTTGTCTCCTCCGAATTACTAAAAGGATCTATGACTGAAGTCCATTAGCTCCCATCAGTATGCTGAGGTTAGGCATAATAAGAGATAATTCTACATACAGGCTTGGTATGCCTCTACCATTCAAAGGATATGGAGTACTTTTACCAGGGTGCAAAAGGCTTCCCATGCTGTTGAGGTCTGTAATCAGAGCTAACTTGGTAGATTGGATTCATCATTAAATAAATGTTATTCATGGAATGAAGGCAGAAGCAAGCCACCTTCAAACGGAAATATTAAAGGCAACTAAACCAAAATAAGTGGTTATGCCTTCTTGAAAGCTTCATAAAACACACAGTTCAGAGCTTCCAAGTGCAGAACTGAAAATACTAAGTTTGGCAAACATTTGAAAAAACAAATGTTAATTACTACTGTAAGCAGGGGTTTCAYGCAAACACAGCCACATCAATTACACGGCAAAATATATTAGGAAAAGCACAAAAGCACCGACACTGTTAACAGTGATGCATTTTAAGCAATATCACAAATTTGACTTAGGTGCACCCTGAAAAGGCTCCTCTGATCTAACATTCATCTGATCTGTTGCGCCATTGAGTTGCACCTACCTGTTTCAGGCCAAGATTGACAAGCAGATATGCGACCAGATAATGTTTCACCTCCAGGGTTAATATACCTCAGGATAATGCGAAATAAGTAGAGGTTTGATTTTTCCACATTCAAAGTTATCCTCACTTCATTCTGAAAAATGGAAGTTAATAAACAAAAACAGCCGTAAAGTGCTGAATAGAGGAACAGTTAGAAGCCATGCAAGCACCACACTAAAGTCCTATGAGAAAAACGCACATGCAGACAAGTATATACTGGAATGGCAATGCTGGTGTATGACAGAGGAAGACAGGCAAGCCTAGTGAGAAAATTAATTCACTTACAAGTATAATTAGTGCCAAAATGTTTTCCCTCAGCAAATGAGATCTTCCCTTTAGAGCTTTTTGAGCCCAGGCTGACATAGCGGAGGACTAGGTGGAAGAGCTTAGGGGAAGCCACAGTGATAGGCACAACCACCTCTGGCTGGGAAAAATAAAAAGAAAGGGAAAAAGGAGGAAAGGAAAGGAAATATTATTTGTTACTAGCACCCAGAGAAAGAAAAACCATTTGGCAAAGACAAACTCCGTAACAGAAAAGAAAGGCTCGGTCAGCTTACAAAAGAATATAGAACAAAACCTCCCGTGAAATAAAACCCTTGTTGAATAATAGCTTATCCAGAAAGACACAGAAAGGATGAACTAACATGTGTGTTGATACTGCACCTTGATACATGGATGGTATTTTACCGTTATTCTCCCCTCACGTGCCATAAAGGAGGCATATGGCATCAAGGGCTGTCCATATTCCTGGCTTCCCAAGGAACAGGCCAGAATCATGGATCCTAGTCTGAGATCACACACAACGCTCCACAGCATGCAGACGTCTCCGACCATCGCTAAAACTTCTTTTGCTCCTCCACCACGTCCCTCAGTTTCTTAGAGATGTGATACCATGCACGACTCTCTCTGCCCTGGGGCTGAACTGACACCTCTGGAGCCACGCAGCTGTCGAGCCCACAGGAGGCTGCATTCACACAGCCCCCATTATTTAGTTTGCAGAGCAACAGAATTGGCAGAGACATGTTCAAAGGTTAGTGGTGGATTAGGAAAAAATAGGATTGGTGCAACCTCAAGGGTTTGGCTTCCTTCTTTCCATCCTAAATCCTAAAGCTCCCCTCATAATCCAACTCCCACCAGTTCACCCACCACAATCCACTCGCTGTCCCCTTCCAAGATGCTTGTGGTACGGTGACCTCCCCACCACTGTGGTCCATTCTGCTTCCCCAAATGCACACAGGTTTTCTCTGTTCCACACAATTGAGAACAGAGCACAAAGCCTCATTTTCTCTTACTCCTAAAAGCTACAATAAATGCAAGATTGCCAGACTCCTCAGGTCTGTCATCATCATCCCAGAGACCTCCACCTTCTTAATAGAAATGCAAAGCAGGAAGCAAAGATAGACATACGACAGATGGCAGGGCTGAGAGATCTACAGCGACTAGATAGCTAAAATCTAGGTGATTGCAGAAGGGCAGTGAACCAGAATAGAAAATACAGACAAGTAGGGGAAGGTTTTACAAGTGTTGTTTTAAATGGAGAAGGACGACTTCTGAAGGGTACTGCATGAATAAGACAGGCACTTGAAAAATAGATGCGAACAAAAAAGAAAAGACAAAAGAAAAAAGGAACGTGCTTCAGGAGATTTATCAAAATGGTTTCTAAGCTTTTATGGAAAATCTGGAAGACACAGTGAAGGGAGAGAAAGAAGAGATATGTGAGGAATGAGGGAGGAAGAGATGTCAGTCCCTGGCGTCAAGCAAAGGCAGGGAGTGGGGAGAAATTATTCTTTGAGCTCTGTCACAAACTTAGGCAACTCTGGCCAGTGCTTTAAAATTTAAGCCCGACTGTCAGATTCTCAGTCTGTGAGACACCCATGTCAGCACCATGACAGGACACCAGTGACCTCCACTGAGGTCACACACAGCTTATTTATTTCACCTCAAAAATTTTTAATTGTATGGGAATAGTTTCTTTTCACAAAAAGTTGTTACATTAGCCTTTTGTGTGGTAGATACGGTAACACTATTTGTCTTCTACAAAATAAATGTCAGGAGGATTATTTCAGGGTACTGCACGACACAGAAATGCTATGTCAAAATTAGGAAAGTTCCTTGACATGAAGAATGTGAGACTATCTCAGTTATGCAAGGATCTAACTAAGGATCTAATTGCCTGGAGCTGGCAATTGCGTGCATGAGTGAAAACCTTTATCTAGCAAGATTAGAGACTAAGTTCTTTCACTACCTCTTTACAAAATGCTCCTGGATATGAAATGCAAAAAACAGCTAAGTTAGAAAGCAAAAGTTGAGAAATCACAGCTACGGGAGAGTTGCCTTCATTTGTGAATGTGGAATAATCCTGAAGATCCAACAAATATGAGCTCTGGGATAAAAAAAAACAAACCAAAAGAACAAAGAGGAAAGAGTGAAAAATGAAGAACAGAAAGGAAATCACTCTGCTTGGGCAATGGTTATRTGCTTATATCTCAGTCTATAGCGATCCATTAGTCCTTGGACAACTTGTGGAGGCTGGACACAACCATACCAGAGTACTACTTTTAAGAAGAGTGAGTAAATCCCATTTATTGCTCAAATCTACTGTTTTAAAATCCTGGTTCACTTGCTCAGCAGTTCAGTCCAAAGTCAGACAGGTCCCGCCTCACACAATTAAATTATAGTGACTTTCTTCCTGTGATTTACTTATTCCCTCTGCTGTTGTTTAGTTTATTTGCAGACTGTCATGAGTCTAAAATAAATGCTGCCAATATGCTCCTGCTCACAGCGTCTTTTACTGAATCACACATTTTCCTGTTTGCTGTAATGTGAAGGTATCATTCCCAACAAAAGTTGGTGCCCTCCTCTTCTTTGCCCAATATAAGTTGCAAGTGTAAGAAGACTTCAGTTACAGCACTGTGATGGTATCTGAAAATCTTATGGACACAGACTGCCACAGAATTGTGTAATTCAAATTATTTAGCCAAACATCAATCTTCTGTTGTTTATGCTGTCCTTAGCATAACAAGAATTTCTGCACTTAGTATTATAGACTTTAAAGCTGTTAGTTCTTTTCTTTACACCTATCACAAAGTGCATATTTCTCACAAAAAAACACTCGAACATTTCTGAAGAACACATATTTGCACAAGCAATGACCAACTTACAATAATACCAACACTTACTAATCCAAACAGCGATACAGTGCCAAAGGGTTCGGATTAGTGAAATCCTGTCTTTTTTTCTGGTTTCTCCATGACCTTGCACACACATAGTGGTACTATAGARACATACATATCACACACCTATGTTTTCAGCCCAAAGCCTTGAACGAAATACCAGCTTACTTGTATAGAGGACATCCGGGCATATCCTCTCCAACTGAAGCTAGGAAATTCCTGAGGATCATAGCCAAATCGAATTTCCCTTCCCTTGACAGTAGTACCATCTTCAATCTCAAACTTCATGTGGTGCAGATCAGGGAAAAAATAGTTTTTTTCAGGCCTTTCAAGGAGAAAAAAAACCCAACAAAGAATTACCAGTTGCTGCATAGTCTACATCTAAGAGCATAAAGCAGTGGAAGGGAAGTGACCTACTGATGACGGAGGAATCCTGACAGCAGCTAATAAATTCAAGACAGCTGATAAGATGGATATAATGAGAATTCTCTTTCCAGAAGCTTTTACAGCTTACATATATTTTCCTGTATAACTCTTGATAGATATACAGATACGTATGCAATACTATTGCAAAACAGGTATTGGTTATTTAAGGAAACAAGTTTAAAAATCTTATTAAAATAACAGAAGAAAACTGCCCAGCAAAATTAGTATCAATAACTAATACAATTTACCAGCTTATTCATCAACAAATCCAGAATCTCACRTGAAAGGATAGCAAGGGACTTGTGGGCAGTTTCAAAAGAACTATGCTGAAGCACGAGCTACCAGGAGCTACAGCCAGACTCACTCCCGACAGGCCGTCCCCACGACGTGCGCCCTGCACTGGCAGCCACCCGAGGGCTCGGAACACGCCGGGCTGAGGGATCCTCCAACGTCACATCGGCAGCCTGCCAGGCAAAGACCAGAAGCCAAATATCCCATCAGAAAAAAAGCGCTGAAAGTTATTAGAAAACATACCTCGCTTCTGCTAATTAAACACTGTTAATGACTCGTTTCCTCTTTCCGGAGCCCTTCAGAGTCCCCTCCCCTGACTCTTTCAAACTCATGTTAACACACATGCATAAGCTGCAATTATTGCTGGCTTCCCATGTTTGTTTCTTTCTCCTTGGAATGTGACAAAAGCCACTTTTTTAAAAAATCACAAGTAATAAACCATGCCACGTTACTAAATGCAGGACTACAGTTTTGAATAACAGCCATTCAAATGTTTTGCTAGTAAGTCAGAATTTCTACAGCAATATCATGACGAATAATAATCAAAAAAAAAACCCAAACAAAACAAAACCTAGCTTACAAAAATTGCAAGATGTTAATTTTTCAGAGTCTGGTACCCCAATATTTAATCTTCCAAAAATTGCACACAACAAGAACATATGTGTTCATATAATAGCATATGCATATTTTTAACCAATACTGGACAATATTGAATGACTTTCTAAAGGAGACAGGACTTGTGGCACAAACTAAAAGACAACTCTAGTAATGAGGTATAATATATTGTACTAAGGAACAAGTATGTCTAGGCTAAAAATTTTAAACTGAATTGAAAGGTTGAAAGTTCCTAACATGTATTTATACCGTAGTGTAAAAGCGTCCTGTTTTCTAAGACGTGTTAAGCACCTGTAATCTCACTTAAATCAAGGATAATTAAAGTATTTGACACCCTTGTTAAACCAGATCCTTTTCATTAGCTCCTTGGTTTGCACATCAGGCATGAAAGCTTTGTTTGATACAGTAGCCATTATTTTTAACTTCGCACATATTAAATGATTGTTAGAAGTACTTCAATGCTTTAAAAATAACTCTCTTGCATCAACCCTGGACAGGTGTAAAGTACACTGAAGTCACTGAAAATGCTTTCAATAATTTTAACAAACCTAAATCTACAGTGGGGGGACAAGGAGGGAAGGGAACTGTTGAAGTAGCCCTACATCACTCAAAACACATGGCAGAGCAAGTATCCTTCAGAAGAAGGACCACTTTCTCCACATCACAGCTACATCTGCCTCTGCTTCAAAACACATTGAGTCCTCGGCTAAAGCAATACGTGAATATACCTGCAAAAAAAAAGTCAAGTTAGTATCTGTTGTAATGCTTTAAGTTTGTATTGCAGCAGCAGACCTTAGAAAACTGCTAAGCGGAACAGAGAGCTACCACTCTTACRGGTAACGCTTGCAGGAAAATCAACCATCCCTGGCCCCACAACTTGGGAGAAGCAGTGAGGGGAGGAATGACCCTCAGTTATCTGGTAACAGCTTTAGCAGCGCCTCATGCCACCTCACTGCGGGCTTTGATAGAGAAGCCTCAGGCAGGTGGTGGTAAATGAGGCACCAGGGAAGGCGAGGTGAAGGACAATGAAGTCAAAGAGGAACACCTTTCCTCATGTGTGCAAGCCACAAAATGGCTGGGAACCACAGTGGCAACATCTGCCTTGTTCTTTCTCCCTTTGGAAGGCAAAGGAGGAGTTGCATGGGTTACAAGCAGTAGTGCAAAATGCTGTGCACAAGTGATTCAACAAATACATTCACATTTTCAAAATACAACCTAGGGAATTCTAAAGACTTTTGTGCTAAGTGCAAATGTGCTACTAGAAATGTCCTTTATTCATTTTACCTCGGCAGCCAAAATAATTCTTGTTTTCAAGAGCATAATAACCAGCTTCACAAGTGTCACAGGAATCTCCACAAACATTAGATTTGCAGTAACAATGTCCATTTTCCTGTGAAGAAAATAATTTCATCAAAAATGTTTCAGCACCTTTTTCAGAACTTTAATCTTTCAATACTTTGAATTCCCTCTAATTCTAAAGAGGAAAAACATTCTAATCTCAACAAAAAATATTGTGGGACATCATAACTTCTGTCATTTATCATCTTCAATGAACAGATTAGAAAATACATAAACTAAAGATGATGAAAAATTTTCAGAACTTATACATCCCTAGGATGTATAAAACTTCTGTACAAAACTGCTTCTTTACTGTATAAAACCAGCCACTTTACATGCAAAACCAATAATCAGTACTAAGATTTCTACTTTACCAAATGTTACAACAATTTATCTTTACAAAAATCAATTTAATTGATGTCTTTCTTTTAATTTCACTTTACCTGCTGACATTCTCCGACTCCACTTAGTGTTCCACTCACATCACACTGGCACGCTGCACAGATGAAAAAAAGACAATCTGCATTTCGTCTTTCCAAGATACTTTGCAGAAAAAAAACCCCACCACCCTGAAGCTGCAATTTTGAGCCATAGTGCCACAAGGTGGATTTTACTGTGGAAGGTTCAGAATAGCAAACGGATACTGGCACAAGGTGAGAAGAAAAAGCAAAGGAGAAAGAATGAGTGTATGTGCGATTTAGTGCTGTGTTTTGAAGTGTTCTAACTTGTGTTTAACAAAAACAGTCCTGAGTTTGGATTTACAATTGATCTCTTTCTTAGAAACATTCAGACAATTGATGCAAAACAGTGTCTTCCAGCCTGACTGGCACCTTCTGTTCTCCAGTGCTACTTCGGGACCAATTCAACTCTCTGTATGAAAAATAAATGAAGCAAATATTTCAGGAAGGATCTATGCTGACCTAAAGGTTTGGTGAAACTCAGTATTGACTCTGTGACAGAAGGCAGAGAAGATGAATTACATGAAAGGTGTAGTAATTAATCTTTGAGGAGACATTTAGACTGTATAGTATTTAGAGATTTAGAGTCAAAGATGTAATGATATCGGTCTYGGCTCTAAGGCTACTCATCCTATCTAGGTGGCTGTTGTGGTGGAGCCTGTCGGAAAGGAAATAGTTGGGGAGAAAAAAAATCTTTAAAGATTTTTTTATCTTTATCCTTTCTTGATCTTTAAAACTATTATTATCTGCCTGAAAAACACACGCTCACTGTTAGCAAACATTGAAAATTGCTGACAGATCGGTATTATATAGATATAAACCATAACAGATTCGTAACACCCTGAGGCCACAAGAAGGCTTTTCACTCCTCTGCAAGCTAGGAGATGATAATAAATGAAAAAGCACCTTTTTCTTAAAACAATGAGCCCAATTCTGGTTTCAGTGTTAAGGGCAGAAATCCCATCTCACTCCAGTAAAACTGCCATAAGGCCATATGAAGTACGCATCATTGTAACTCAGAGCACACCTTCGTCCAGCACTAGCAAACATTCATGAAATTATGGTCTAATTTCTAAAGGCAACTGGTATCATGGGTAATTTGGTGTTACAATTAAGTAGCATGAAAAACATGCTGTTAACAAGAGTTGTGAAAGTCACTGAGCACCAAAGATGGCGACAGCAAATAAAGATGACTTTCAGACAAAGTTAACACATTCCATAAACCAAAGAAATATGTCATGAAGCCGTACCTGTACATCCCTCAGGGTTTTCTTTGGCCAGGTTCCAGTACAATGGTTTGCATTTACTACAGGTAGGACCTTCAGCGTGCTGAAGACATTGACAATAGCCCTAATGACAGAAAGGAATTAATATGGGTTCATCTGTTTCAAAACATACTGSTCTTTAGTACTAAGAAAGACCTAATACTATTAACAGCTCAGGCAGTTTACTGACTTTTATAGATGCATGGAAACTGTGGCTGATTCAGACTTCTTAGATTTTTCTGTCTCATACTATCAGCACAGGATTGTTCCACCCTGCATATTTTTTCTGTAACTAACTAATTTATTCTAAATGTCCCAACTAAAAGTTTCCAATTATTTTAGAGCCTTATTAGAACTGCTGTAAAGCATTAACTGTTTTGCAAAAAGTTTAATAAACAAATTTCCTCAAAAATAATCATTAATTTTCATATTTACTCCTTCCTTTATTGGTAGCAGACACACATAGCTGTATACATGAGCCTACATAGATACCTCTTCCATCCGTCAGACTTATCCTCTAGGTCTTCTTTGCTACACAGTTAGCAATGACTGTGATTTCTGGTAATATGCTACTAATAATAACCATCAGTGTATTAATAACAGTAATAGTGGAATAGCAACAGTTACAAGGAGATAATAATTTTTTCAAGAATAATTTGATGCTTAAATAGCCCACTGCAAACCAAAACCAGAAGGTCTTTGAGATATGCATAGGTATATATGCACATCTGCATGTATGTATATCAGTGTTCTAGCATACCAAGAAGACATAAACAGTATGCATATTCCATATATAAAATATTTTTTAAAATATCCTTAACAGGTAATTGCATTGATATAAGCAAAGAACAAACCACAAAGTTTATTTCCACTCTTACTCTGCAAATAACCTCGTGCAATTCCTTCACAGTCTAAGAGCAGGCTTCAGGACTTGAGCAATGAGGTGAATGTGTTCAGCAAAAGCACATGAATTATTAACACGTATTGTTAGCTGCAATGGTAGAATACTTACAGAATGAGAACCAATGCTACCTGAAGGGTCACATTCGCTGTTGACACCTTTATGAAATTAAAAAACAAACACATTGAAAGATCTTTTGAAAACAGAGCTGTGGAATGTAGTAGTGCAGAAGTACAATGTAGCAGATGTGAGTTTGAAAGGGCTTTTTAACACGGTTACCTTGGAGGGACTCAAATACTTTAAACTTCAAGACCAGCAGAAGCCTTTAATAATGATTTTTCAAATGTGTATTTAGCCTAGTTTAGACTATTTGGTTTGGTATGCAAAGTAGTCACTTGCAAAAATATAGCAGTAACCTACAGAACTGAGAGACGTTTTCTTAAAGTTCCTGTGCCATCACCTAAAAAAGTTATAGTTCACTTCATGAAATAACATAGAGAAGGATGAACAAGCTCATCTAGTATGTACTCCTGGTGTGTCCATCCCTCCCCACACTTCAGCAGGTTTCTATAAAATTTCTACGTAACTTGCTGCATCTGCATGCAGCAGACTGCCCGGGAGAACGCTGCCATAAAAACAGAGGCGATCTGAATCAGAATGGAGGATTTTCCCTCAGAAGTGTTACCTTTGCAGTAGGGGAAACTGTCGGCTGCAGAAAGGCATCTGTCGCACCGTCGCCCCGTGACGCCCGCTTGACACTCGCACTGCCCTGATGCTGCCTCACACGTGCCGTGCTGGGAACCGTCAGGAGAGCACTGACAAGCTACACAACAACAAACATTGATGGTGCGGGGGGGTTCACCCTGTAGGTATCAAGCAATAACTTCCCAAAACTTTAGTACTGTAGAGGTTTGAGTATTATTTGTCTGGAGTGTTCTTCATTTTTCTGTGCAATAAATAGCTCACAAGGTCCTACTATTACTCACAGGGTCCTCACCCCTGCTTGGAATCTATGAGTTTGAGGTGACCTGTACCATCCTGGCATTGTTTTCTTCCTCTATTCTTGACAGAAACAGGTAGGATTATCTGAAACCATAATAAATCCCTCTTCTTCAACTTCTTTGTCCCATCCTAAGAGCAGACTTGGTTTTGCCTTTCTGCTTTCTTGATCTTTTTATGGTTACAGAAAGCACGGGGCAAATTCTGTAATTAGACCTGCACTTAAAAATACGATGGCGAAATATAAAATATAAAATTGTATGCTCATCACATCTTCAGATCTGAGGGCAGAGGAGGCCAGAAGCAAGCTTTGACATACACCATGCAACAGTCTTACTGTTTCAGATTCCTACGTAAGGTCTCGGTTTTGCAATGATTTATACACACAGGGTAAATAAGAATAATGCCACAAAAAAGAACAATGCTTCTACAGCTCAGGGGACTAATCTTTGCTCAGATAGAGTCTAAGGGTGAAATGGTTAATGACAATTATTTCAGTAAAGTAGTAGCCAGTCTCCTAAAGAGAGAGAACAAACCTGTCAGATTATTTTTTGCTGTGGTTGTGGTGACTAGTAACAGCAGAATTCTGAGGATACATTACTTCTTTAGCACTAGTAATCTTCTGATTTCTAGGAAAGAGCAGTCCTGTTCATGATGATCAAGTAGCTTGCTGATTTTAATGACAGAGCCTGCAGGTTTCCCTCTGCTTGATGTGAAAAACCTACACAAACATTCTGGGCCTGATCAATTGATCCACATGGGCAGGAAAAATTGTTGATACGATGGATGATTTGCGGAGTCAAGTCCTTCTAGATGAGGATTTATGGTGCAATATTGGCACATGCCAAGAGCAAACAGTAATAAACTTAAAAGTTTATAAAACCGTGTATCAAATATTAGAAGTCCAAACCAGTTGAAACACAGCTTATGTTCTATAAGTTGAGTGAGCCAGAACTCATAAAGGTACATGCCCGTTGCCCAGCCTAAGCTTTAGATTTCATATTTTAAAAGAGAGATACAACTGTGCCAAGGCCAAACACTGCCATGCTCACATTAATCCAACTAGCACAGGAACAGCGATGATATGCCAGGGAGGACTACCAGACCGTGTGCCTGCCAAGAAGTCTGGCCGCTGGCTGGATCTTCAGTGGTTTTGTTGCCAGCTTTGGATGGAACAMAACTATCATAGTTACACAGGTAGCTCCAGTAAAAGGAAGAAAGGCTTTTACTCACGCAAGCAGCTGGGATAGCTGTAATAACCTGAAGCGCACTGGTCACATCTAAGTCCAGCGTAGTTACTATGGCACAGACACTGACCTCTAGGACCACATGTATTCTTCACTGAGCCAACAGCATCACAGTTACATTCTGCACAGAGAAAAAAAAAAATAACTATCCTAACAGATACATGTCTAAACCAGTAGTTATTTAAACCAGAGTTTGAAAAAAAAAAAAAAAAAATCGCCTTTGAATGTAAACTAATCATGAGGAATCCAGACGAACCATAATTTTACCACCAAAAATATCCTGAAATAGATGCTTATAATGTAATTGCCTTCTCAACTATTGATAATCAGGTTCTTACTGCAATTCTATAATGCACAGTTTAGAGATGTAGTTTGATGCCTTGCAAAACACTTGTGTAAGGGACAGAAATCCATCTTAAAATGGAAAGAACGTCACATGAGAGAAGTACTTAACATCTTTAAAAAATAACCTCTGAGAAACAGCATCCATAAAGCTAGGCTAGGTCTAATGGTTAACAAGAAGTTTATTAGTCAAGCAGCTAATGATGCACATGCACAGGTTCATGATGCACATATAAATGATGCACAAGGTAAAAACTGCTGACATCTTAATTCTACAAACTGGCAAGCAGCGCATTGCCAGAATCTGCATCTAATACACAAGGCACGTTGTCAGACTATACCAACTAGCTGGATGGGTGCTTCTCTTGGAGTTACCACTATTTTAGCCTAACAGCTCTATCACAGATAAGATGTGCTATTTTATTGAAATGACGCTGGTAGTTACACAGGCTCACACTTTATAGGTACATGAATGGGAACCCATCTGGGAATCCCAGCTGCCCCAGGTACAAGCTGAAGTGCTGCTATTAATCACTTGGCTTTTATGACTGACAGAAATGGCTGACTGACAGAAATATAAAACAAAACACTGTCGTTCTGTGCCATGTTCATGTTCCTGGTTCCCCCTTTCGGTTCCTCTTTCTGCTGCAGCCAAGGACATCTGACTTTGCTGTGTTTACTTCAAAGAGGCCTAGAAAGACGCAGGGCTTGCTAGGAAGTTAGCATAGGAGAAATAGAAATACTGAAGCTTCCCACAACATCACGTACACTACAGTTCACCCCCAGCTGAACATTACATTGCATTCTCTCATTTTAATAACATTGAAGAGTTTAAAGGCTTTATTTCGATATCACTCCTATTGAATAAAGCTTCTATTGAGTTCAACAAGGCAAGACCAGAGAGATCGGTTTTAGCTGCAGGAGCTGAAAAGTCATAGATCTACCTCCCTTCTGAAGATGACAACTCCAAACAGGAGTAGCGGGCTGGGCTGCTCACTTTCCACCACAGTTTGCAGCATGCTGCATTAGTTTAAATTTAAACCTATGGCAGCTTATTTTAACAGAACAAGCTGTGAACTGCAGCAGTTTTGAGTCTGTGTTTTCAACTATTTTTATGTCTTTCACAATTTGCTTTTTCGCATGCTCTTTTAAGCTTTTACGTCTCTTTTCAGCTTTTGGTGTTAAAAGTCCAAACGTATTCAATATGGGTTTGATTTGCTTTAAGATTGCTACCTGATTCAGTTCTAAGAAAAAAAAAAAGTGTTTTTTTAAAACCACTGAACAGCATGTACCAATGCAGAACCCTGATTTTATGTTTTTCATTAAAAAATGTTAATCTACTCCAGACCACAAAGACASAGTCATGTAGTATTTCTTTATTCCACCCATTATGTTTGGTAACATAACATAATGTATCTTTGCAAGGGCATAAAGAATTCTGCTGTCTATTCATAGGACATAAACAAGTACGTAAGCCCAAAAGGAAGAAGACTGCTATAGTCAACAACCAAAAATAATGAGAGAAGAAAGTAAATCATAATGTTCCATATAACTCTTGTTAAGCTCTACAGGAAAGTACATACCAGAACTCAGCAATATCCTATATTCTTTCTCAATGTAAAATTCTCTAAGGATTAAAGGCCTCTCTCTCACTCTCTGCAAAGGCAGACAAAACCTTGGGGCCAGATAGGACTTGATGGATTCGTCATATGCACACAAAACCATTCTGATRTTCCAGGTTATACTTCATCAATTTTCCTCTCATAAAAAGCAGGCTAGTCCTTCGTGGCAGGTATGCTGGTGGAACCCCATGGAGATCATTCATGTTTCATGATTACATGAACAGAGTTTGGCTTGGTGCCTGTCATATGATCTTAAAATGAGTGAGAAATCACTGTGAAGGGCAAAACGGGAGCTTTTAATTTTCTGATTTACAGAACACACATTTTGCAAGGTACCAAACAAAGACCCTCTGCAAAAGTAGATTAGTGTTTCACAGCTCTGCTTGKTTTTTTTTACTATGCCAGTTCCTTAGCAGTCAAGCATACTGTGTTGCTGTAGGTCTCCATGTGAAAACAGCTTTCAAATGCTTTGGTTATTAGTAAGACAGCTGTGCTTACTGAGGCTATATCAAACTGTCTGGCCATGCAAAAAAAAAGCCTGTGAGGAAACCCGCTGTATAATTCTTCCTTACTATGGAAATTGTAGTATACATGCCTGGAATTAGTGCTTGGAGAATGAGAATGTATGAGGACTTCACTGTACAGAACAAGAGTCCCTTGCTCATTTACTGCTGTGAACATTGCTTCAGCCACTGCAAAAATGGTACCTGAAAAGCACTCCTGTCTGCTTGTTCAGGGGCCTGTTTGATGCTGTACATGCGATCAGCAGCCTTACCTTGACAGGCAGGGAATGAGTGGCGGCTAGGCTGACAGCTGTCACACTGAAGTCCAGCTACCCCTGAGCGACAAAGACACCTCCCGAGAAAATCACAGACTTCAGGCTGGGTACCTGCCGAGTTACATTCACACACTGCAAACGAGAAAAGACATGTCAGAGGCAGCCTCTGCACAGGCTCTCTTATCTTTCTTTAAATAAAAAAAAAAAAAGATTAAAAAAGCACCACTCCCTGATGCTCAACGGGACCAATCAAATTTATTTTGATTCATAACAGYTTTTATTGATTGCCCACATCAGTAGTAATTCAGTATTAAGGGAGACATTAATGCAAGAGCAGAAGAATCTGGCTCGCAGTAACTACTGCGTTCAATGTCAGCGTTGAAGTACTACACTTAGCCTGTCCCCACTCAAGAGTCTGATTTATCGATGCCAAGTGGTATGCCAACTATTGAAAGTAATTCCATCCTTTTTAAGACTAAAATGGAACAATTTATGTTTTGGATTTACAATCTCAGGTGGGAAGGGTTAATAAAATGCCTAAAAAGACAGTACGGAGATGGTTAATAAAGTTTAAAAACATTCCACTTTCTAGTATTGATTAGAAAGGGCAGCTTGATGCATCAAAGCAAGGTTGCAAACTCAAATTAAACACAAATAAAATTTTTAAAAAACAAGGATAAGTAACAGAAATGTTGCCACTGGTATTCTAAATTTCATCAATGTTACTAAATCCAGCCTCAAACTGGAGCCTGACAGCTGCATCACACAGTAGACAGTGATCATTGAAACAAGGGCATTTTTAGATAGAAATCCCCCCTCATCACATTTTTCTTCTGCTTTGACTTTTGTGAGTTTTGGGAGAGCCCCTTACGAACACATCTTTGTGGCAAAAAGGACTGAAATTGCCTCAGTGTAAAACTTGGGTCTGTATTTCAGATATGCTTGCTGAAAGGGAATGTTTTGGCTTACCCTGGCAGAAGGGGTAATGAAAGTACCCAACTGCACAGGTATCACAGGAAAACCCCTGAAATCCAGTTCGACATCTGCACTGTCCGGTATTTCCATCGCAGTCACCTCCCAGCACTCCTGCACCGTGGCACTGGCACGCTGAAGAGGACATTTGTAAAGAAAACATTTACGGCATTACAATCTTAAAGTTCTTATTTCACTTGGAAGCCGAAGGCTGGCATTTACACTGGAGCGCAGGCTCCAAGCGTCGAAGAAACTATGGCACTTACGCAGACACCGGGGGCCAAAATACCCTGGTTTGCAGCCACCTTCTGGTTACAACAGGAAAGGAAAAGAAAGAAAGGAACCAAGTTAGTGCATAAAATCATGCAACTCCTTGTATTTTTTCAGAGAAAAAAGATCAGTGCTTAGCAATTATTACTCTTGAACCAACAAAACTATTTGTATAACCCTTACACGCAATCTCATTTAAAAAAATAATAATCTGTAATCGTGCTTAGTCTACCAGCACAAATTTACAACTTCTACAGACACAGAAGCTTCCACTTAGAGGCAGCTGCCTTTCTTAGACCTTCAGACTCAGACGCTACTCGTTGAAAATGTAAGTAGCTCAAGATCTGTTTTCTCCTGTTTATATTTATTCATTTTTCTTCGGCGTTTTCTTTCTTCTTCCTTTTAAAAATATGCGACAGAGCATACCCAGAAGCCTACCAGAGCAATTATTTTTGATGCTGTACGAAGGAGATAAGTGGTACAGGAGACAGAGGCTTTGTGGGCTGTGATGGCAACTGCAGACACTTTCAAGAAAACAATTGGGACTTGTAAATACATACATGGATTTGTACTGTCTGCTTATATCTAAATGTCTGCTACATTCACAAAAGAAAACACTTCTTCATTTCCCAATATAAACTCCAGTTCCATTAAAGCTAATAGAAATAAAGGGGAAAAATGTTGATTTTAGGATGTGAAAAAGGTTTTGAGGTTTTTTAAAGTTATTAATTCTGAAGCACATTACAACTATGTATGTGATTAAATGCTAGCTGTGGTGATGTCTCTGTTCTGCAGAATAGTAACATATACTGAAAAATGTAAGTCCACTGAGGGAATCATTGTATGGATTTCAGGCAGCTTTGCAGTGGGCTAAATAAGAAATATGTAGCTCTCTTAGAAATCAAAGTTCCTCACTGCCAAGGGCAATGTACAATTTGCCAGGTGCAAGAGGACAGTCCAAAAGCAGAGGCCAGTTAGCCTTAAGAAGGATTTACACTGCAAAGCAGCTGACAAGTTGTACATGTCAGAAAGTCTTGATGGATCTGTTCGTAAGAGCACCGAACAAGATGGTCAGCCTCTTCTGCAGATGTTTGCCGGAGGCTGGTCAAACTTATTTTGATCCATAACTCTTTCTGAAACTAGCCTACTAAACTGTTCAATACGAACATGACAATATGATGAACTTCTGGCAAGAACAAAGGCTCTCTGAAAGATAAATACCAACAGTGGCAAAATTACTACATAAATCTCCATGAAAGAGCAGGCACCATCAAAACCGTGAAAAATAGCGACATGGGGAAAATGGGGGGGGGGGGGGAACCACCAAGAACTTGCCAATTATGTCACCAGCCATAGCATCTCTTGGATTTGGAGAAGGATATACAGGAATACCTTTAAAACAAAAGAAACAATGAAGTGTATTTGAAACAGACACAGTTATTTCACTAAAAATCATGACAAACCATGAATTCATCTCCTGCCAATACAGACAGCATGATATTCGTATAACTCTAGTAACCAACTTCAGCCTAGTTTCCTTTCAGTTAGGAACAGGATAAGAAACATTTTACTTTTGCTCTCCAATTCAGGTACAAACATCCCTTCTTGAAAGAACAGTATGAAAGGCCAGACACCACTAGGAAATGCTACCAGGTTGCTTCCCTGCTCCTTACCCGTTTGTACAGAAAGCCTTCTCATGCTAGACGGTGTTATGAGAGATACCTAGGGAGCTCCATATTTATTTCACACTCCCTGCTTCCAGCTGAAGGTCCACCTCCTGCTATATGCCATTATCACTCGCTACCTGAACTGCCAGAATTCATGACATGTACGTTACATCTTTTTATTTGCGAAACCTCCAGATGGGAAAGACATCCCAACAAACTTTCCTCCATTAAGATGGGATCCAAAGTTGATGTGCTACRAAGATCAGTGGGATTTAAATCAAGGTCTATCTGAGCTGAATTTACTTAAAAATGTTGGATTACAAACAACAGGATAGATGAGATGTGATAATCTAGAGTGCACTATATAGAGAGGATTTATTCTATCACAGCCATTGAATTAAAAAAACATTCAATTTTTTACACTGCCTTTTTCCTTTGTTTTGTATTGATTTCCCTCTTCTTCCATTTTTATCATGGTACCTCTGCTTTAGTCAGCCCTCAAATCTTGTCCCAGAACAACACCTGTTTTATTGGCTGTCAGAAAGACGCTTCACCTGAGGGCACAAAACATCCCACTGATGCATTTTTAGAATCTGATCATGGAGTTACAAGCTTTTATGCAGCAAACACAATTCTAATGTTACTTTTTTCCTCAGTTATTTTATGTACCATTTGTTTATGGGGAAGGCATTTAATTTGCTGAATTCCCAACACTTAATTTTAATCTCTTTAAAATAAAGTAAAAATCTAATTTTCAATTAATCAATAGCATTAGATAGCATTCTGTTACCATTTTCAATAAGCAGAAGGACTCAGCATTTGTGTCACATCATTTTTTCTGATATGTTTATTTTCTTTGGATTTACAAACACCTTTCCTTCAACCATTTCTTAAAAAATCTGAAACAAACTGGAACCCTGCCTTCAACCACATATCTGCATCTACCCGCAGTGCAGCAAAAATAAGACAGCATGGCTGAGAGACATGCTCTGCCAGGAGGGCCTTTCCAACATTATGCAGGTGCTATTTTAGAATTATTTTTATTCATCTTAGAATCCTCCGAAAGCCCACAAGCTTTGTTTATAAGGGATGCAAGTTCCAAATCCTAGGAGGTGTCAAGGAGAACACATAACTGTTTTCTCCCCTCTCTCTCACTACAGTCATGTTCCGCTTCCCAGCCCAAGTGGTCTTTATACCTAAAGACCCTGAGACATGTTTAAACAATTTGTCCATGGCTTTAGGACTGGAGTTCATGACTTACTGAGAGATAGGCTGTAGCCTCGACAAAGATGTCTTAAATGAACTCAGAATTGTGAGAATGCAGCACAATCTATTTGATTTTCAAATAACCATCGTTTTGTAAAATAAACCAGTTTCTCTTCAGTATTATGACAACTGATTTATCAGAACATGTGAAGCTGAAATGCCAGATGTTTTAACCAAGTCAAGTGTAATGAAAACTGTTAATTCTTTAATGCACATTTAAAATACTGGAAAAGAGGCATTTTTATTTGTATACTTACGGACACAAAACGGATAACCATAGAATCCATCAGCACACCGTTCACAGTTTTCTCCCTGGAAATTCTGCTTACAGAAGCAGCGGCCAGACCCTTCCTCACAGCCTTCTGCATGCTCCAAGTTACAACTGCAGGCTAAGTAAGTATCAGCAATTAGGCACTCTTTGGAAAAGAATTAATTTGCCTTTTACAGCAGTGCACAATGGCATTATAATAGTAAATTTGCACTTGCGAATGCCTCATTATTTGAAGAATTAACATTTGCATGCTGTTACATATTTTCCAAGTACTCTATATCACCAATTAATCTTGTGATATCCCTTAGAAGTAAGAGCTATGTTACTTTCTTAGTGTGTTTATTATTTTTAGTTCAGAAAGCTGCATGTTATTACTCCACAGCACTGCAGCAACTATCTTTTCTGCGGCATCTGCTCATCTCTCTCCATGGTCTAGGCTAAGCACCACGCTCCATCCACCTCCCCTTGCACACCACGTGCAACATTATGGCAGCAGACCACAGCTCTGTTGACTTCCCATTCATTTCAATACCCAAACTCAACAAACTGTAGCTTCCTCCTACCTGTCACAAGGCTCCTTCAGTCTGTTTGTAATTCAACTCTTATCTCTCACCTACACTCAGGTCTTCTTTTTTAAATGTTATATTAGTAATTATCGTATTGCATTATTTATTAGATGTTAGGTTCAGCASTGCATAAAGTAGGAGTAGTGATCCTCGTGACCTTCTGAGCTATAGAATAAAATTTTCAAGTGACCAAGAGCCAAAGGATACCTCATATATAGATCAGAGAGCTAAGAGAAGCAGGGTCATGAGGGCAGGAGATGAGAGTGGCTTCTTAGAGGTCATGCCACCTCACTGTGGGGTGAGTAGCAGCACCGCAGGCTTACACGGTCCTATCTCCTCAGCAGCCTTTTCTGCCTTACTTCCTCCTACTGTCCTGCTGATGGACTGAAGCTTTAGGCTCATATGACACATAAGTTCATATGTGAAGGGCCTAAAAGGGTCTAAGGCAAAACAGAAAGTAATTTGCAGTTCTTCTCCAACATCTTTTGGCTGCTCTTTCATTTTTCCTCCCCAAAAGATGCATCCCATGCCCGCAGTATAGCAAAAAAACCCCAAGCCACCACCATGAGCAGATACTTAATAGAAAAGGACTCACGTATACAGCCATCAGGAGCTCTCACTGGAACATCGTAAGGACGATAGTAACCTTTTGCACACTTCTCACAGTTAATACCAGCTGTGTTATGCTGTGCAAAATAAAACAAAAGGAGAATATGAGACAAAAAGGGGAACTTGGAAGAATTAAAAAACAGTAACATCCTTTACACTGTTTCTGCATACAACTAAAAAAGGATCAGCACAGGAAAAGAAATAGAATATGACTGCAATAAACACAGCATTCAACATTTGCTGTTCTTTAACCACCTGTTCTCTACAGATTTCTGAATAATTGTATTCTCACATAAAGCTGCTGAATTTTCTCTTTAAAGCATAAAATAGACCTATTTTAACAACAAAAAAAGTGAATCTAGGAAAAAAATTTCTGTTTTAACTATCATATGATATTTATCTCTTTTTATAGTACTTTCTTATCATAACGTATACATCGTTCAGGCAACTGCATCATTACTTTTTCCTCATACAATATATTACTTTTTTGAATACCCTATGTCTAAGATCAGCAACATCAACATAAACCAAAACCTGATCAGTCAGCATCAGATGTTCCATTAGAAAAGCATACGTCTCTATAAACGTGTTTTAGGCACACAGAAAAAACAGCGTAAGTAACCTGAACCACAGGCAGAACAAATTTAAATCCACTGTGAACACAGTCCTGAGTGTGTTGCAACTCGTGCAGCACAGCTCTCCCCTGTGGTGGGGGCGGCAGGAGCGTGCTGCGGCAATAGCATTCACCAGTTGAGTAAATCATGGTCACAAGGCATTCTGGTGGGCTTGTAGCCTCGTGAGCGGGGAAGCAGAGGTGGGGGGGGAGCTTTGCCCTGGAGCAGCTGCTCCCAGCTCCCACTTGCTGTTTAGTTCCTTCTTAGGGAGTGTTGCAATTCAGGGCTGAGCAGGGACCTGGCATTTAGTGGTGGGGCAGTTCATGAGCAGGGCACCCAGGACGCTGCTGGGGCTGCTGCTCGCTGTTGGCACTCTCAGTTTGCACAGCAGTTTTGGGTTCTGCTTCCAGCTCCGCCAGGAGCCTCCTCTAGTGTCTTCAGATCTGAGCTACTGCTGGGAAAGGCTGACGCTAGATCGGGGGGGTGATGCTCACATCGCACAGCAGACGGAGACACAGTGGCTGCTGCAGCATTTGGCATGGCAGGAGCACAGAGGGGCCCAGCACCCCTGCTCAAGACTGTGTTGGGCTATTTGGAGATTGTGCAGCAATGGTCTCAACACATTGCAGGGCACATTCTTCGGCGACCACTGGTGCTAGCTCCTGTAGCACATCAGAGGCCCCACCCCAGACAGAGCTCCAGGAGGAGGATGCCACTGTCCAGGTCTGGGGCTGCAGAGAATGCCTGGACCTCTCCCTGGGGCTTGGGGCAGGTGATGAACCTGTGCAGAGCTTGCGGGTAAGGATCAGAGGACAGACCAGCAGATCTGATACTGTAGTAGGTGTCTGTTACAGACCACCTGAGCAAGAAGGCAAATGAAGCCTTCTCTAGGGAGCTAGAGAAAGCTTTGGTACTCGTGGATGAGTCTAACCTCCTCAATATCTGCCAGAAGGGCAATGCAGCTGGGTGCAAGCAATCCAGAAGTTATTTCGAATGTACCAAAGACAATTTCTGGATGTAGAGGTTCATGAAACAGTTAGGAAAGATGCTCTATTCAAACTGACACCCACTAATAAGGAAGAACATGTGAAGGTTGAGGGCAGCCTTGGCTGCAGTGACCCTGAGACCATGGATTTTAAGATCCTGAGACAAGTAAGCAAGACAAATAGCAGAATTACAGTCCTGGGCTTCAACAAATCAGATTTTGGCTTGTTCGGTTATCTGCTTGGCAAGATCCTGTGTGAAACTGCCCTGGAGGGGAAAGGGGACCAGGAGAGCTAGTTGATTCTCATGGACAGCGTCCTTAGAACAAGAACAGTTCTTTCCAATGTGCAGAAAGTCAAGCAAGTATGGCAGAAGGCCAGCATGGATAAATACAGAGCTCCTGATTGATCTCAAACTCACGGAAGGTGGAAGCAGGGACAGGCTACTTGGTGGCAAAACAAAGACACTGCCCACACATGTAGGAGTGGAGTTAGGAAAGTCAAAGCTTAACTGGAGTTAAAGCTAGCAAGGGAGGAGAAGTGCAAAAAGAAAGGTTTCTAGGAGTACATCAGCAGCAAAAGAAAAGCTAACAGGAGTAGGGGCCCATTGCTCAGTGGGGAAGGAGATCCAGTGAACAAATCATCTTAGAACACACGAAGGACAGGAAGGTGATTGGATGTATTCAACATAAATTTACCTAGGGCAAAGTATGCCCGATCAACCTCATTGCTCTCTCTGGTACTGCTACCTACAACGACCTGATCAGAGGATACAGAGGGGATGGAGCCAGATTCTTCTCAGAGGTACACAGCAATAGGTTGAGAGGCAACAGGCACAGATTGGAACATGGAAAATTCCAATTAGATATTAGGGAAAAAAATTTATCATGAAGGTGGCCAAACACTGAAACAGGTTGCCATGAGTGGTTGTGGAATCTCCATCCTTGGAGGTGTTCAAAGCTTGACTGAACAAGTCCCTGAGAGATCTGATCGAATTAGACCTGCTCTGAGTAGGGGGCTGGACTATGTGATTTCCAGAGCTCTCTTGTTATCAGACTCCAGAGAAACTGAACCTACGTTTGTATGCAACATTTCTATTCTATCACTTCTTCATTCAAACATCCATTCCTAACGCTTCCCTGACACAAACAGAAAAAGTAAATTAAAATCCCTGTGCTTTATCCATGAAAAAAAAATGCTATAATTAGATTTACGGTAAACTCATTTAATCCAGCATAACTTCCACAAATTAGGTTACAAACAATTAATATCACTCATATAACCAGGACTCATAGATTTAGATTAATTTTGCTCTTTTCTATCCTGGAAACAATATAAGAGAAATGTTCTTTCATGAACAAAGAGCTGACAGGAAGGACCAACATGATAAATCTTACCAGACTGCATGAACAAAGTTCTGCACAGAAATGTCAATTGGAAGACAAAGAACATTTCTTCTACTCATGCTAGTAAAAATAACTGTACTCTCTTCTGACTGCCTTTTGGACAATATCTGATTATATTGTGGCAATAAGATGGAAAACATACCCTATAAATTTTACTGGCTATTTCCTTTTCTTTATTCCTTAGATACCGTTATATTTTTAAATGCACAGAATGATAATACATAAATCATGATGCACAGGTTTCATAAGAACATAGGCTTGATGATCATTTTCCCTCTGAACTACATTCTGGTCAGCTGCTTGTCATCATACTTCACATGACTTGACAACAAAAGGAAGACAGGTTTCCAAATACATCTGGATGTATTTAACCCTAAGATCACTGAACCAATTAATAATCTAGGTTGTAAGGGACCTCAGGAGCTCAGGTGGTTCAGTCCCACTCAAAGCAGAGATAAGTACAAGATTAGATCAAGTTGATCAGAGCCTTGTATGATCTTTCCTGATAGTAATTAGCCAGAGTAGGACAAAAGTTATTCTCTTTCCAAGAACGTATTGTTCTTAATGACAGATACAGTGTAAAGTCTTTGATTCCAAATTTACATTTGTTGATTCAATCCAAGTGAGCGTCTAAGAGAGTTAAGGGGCTGGAGCATGTGACATGTAAGGAGAAACTGAGGGAATGGCTTTGGTTGGCTTGGAGAAAAGATGTTCAAGGTGGGTAGAGGTGTCTAGAGGCAGCTTCCCTCTACCTAAGACGGGGTCACACAGAAGACAGAGACAACTCTTCTCAGACATGCACAGCAAAAGGACAAAAGCCAACTGTCACAAGTTGCAATTGGGAAAATTCCTACTGAACAGTAACAAAAATCTCTTTACCATGACAGCAGTTAAGTGCTGTAAAAGATTACCCAGAGTCTGTGTAATCTCCACCCTCGGAAATTTTCAGAACTCARCTGGACATTTCTCAGTGCAACCTGCTATAGCTTTGCATCTAGCCTTGGTTTGAGTGGAGCACTAGTCTAGATGACTTCCAGAGGTCCCTTCTACGATTCTGTGCTTTTTCAATACCTGTAAGCTTCCTTCTTGGCATAGCCTATGCCCTCCTTTACTCCTGCTGATGAGGGAGAGCCCTCTGTGTTTTGCTGCAGTAAGGAACCAGCTGGCCTGAGCTGGAATTTTATTTGGTTGATTTTACTTCCTTCTGTTAAGCAGGGAAATGGCAAAGTTTGTAATAACAGCTAAGGGAATTTCTGTAGTTGATTTAATTGTTGCATGGTGTGGCTTTATTTGAATCACACAGGACTGAGCATAAATACAATTTATACGTGTCTTTTATACATTAACAAGCAATGTTGTACACGGTAAATTATTTTCAGACACCTTTTTCGCTGCTTTGAGTACAAGTAACAACCCCAGAGAAATGGAGCTATCTAGACCGGTCAGCCTCCAAACTACTGGTGTGGGCACAGTCCCACTCCAGTAGCCCTTCTTCAAATGTCATTTATTTAAACTGACCAAAACCACCTTTTTACCTGGCAGTTAATGCAGACTCCTCCACCTTCATAATGCCCATGGATGTTTAAGCTTTCTCGACGCTGATCAACATCAGCATCATAGTAGCAATCAATGGCATGTCCATGGCAATTGCAGGCTGAAAAAGTAATATTCCAAGTCAGCTTTCATTATAATGCTGGAATTCAGTAATGCAGCAGAGGTGAAAAAGAAGCTTAGATTTTTTTATGTATACATACACTCAGGTATGTCGGAGTATGCCCAAATACATGTATTTACCTATTGACACCTGGATTTTCACACCAGAAACATGGTAAGATCGTCCAGGTATGAGGAAAACACATGCTGCTAGGCTTATCAGAGGAGGCAACAGTTGTACCATCTCAAAACAATATATTTATGCATAAATGCAGAACTAGGAAGCTCCAGACGAATGGTCTCAGCAGTTTTTAAAAATTATCAAAACCATGTTCAAATGTTTATTTTATTTTTCCATGTCTAGAAATATATCTGGGCTGAAGCTGTGTGCACTAAACCTTTATTTAAAATAAATAATTATAGAGAAGATATACACATTTGAATAAAAAGACCTACACCAAAGAACACTCATACTCAGACATAGGTAAAGATATACCAGCAAACTTGGCTATACATTTACCCAGCTGTTTTCTTCTGAATGGAGAGGTTTTAGGTATGCGTTCRTAAAAATGTTTTAAAGAGGTACGGTATGAAGAACAATAATAACATCACAATAATAATATATTGCTATTATATAGAAAAGGTTAGAATTAGGTGACTGAGATAACTCACTTCCCTAGTGTATGGTTTTTTATAGTCTCAGCTGTGATAAATTTTACTTTGGGTGGTGTGTCGTTAGCTCTTTTCCTTTATTTTTCCCTTCCATTAAGCCAAATGAAGGCAACAGCTGAATTCACAGTGGCTCTGAATCCATCTCTATATACATGTTCTGCTATACTTTTAACTCCTTCTAACAGATGTTAATATTGCAGTGTTCAGAAGAGATTGAGAGAGAGATACCTGTGAGGCTTTGCTTGCAGGCACATCAGCCTCACATAAGTCTCAGTCTAGGAAGTTGACCTATTGAGAACATCTGAGATACATCCACTGATGTATCACTGTGGCCTTCTACGCACATCAGCTGGCTTCACCGACCTCTTTGCATTGACATGGGAGACCTAAATCCCGAAAAGCCTTTGCTGTTTTACCTTTGGCAAAAAGGCCTAGCAATACAAATCCCAGAGCCAGCCCAATGTTTGTGCTTGCTTGCAGAAGAGAATTAACCTGAAAAATATCTCCACACTTTGAGCAGATCCTGCAAATGAAGTTTGAGTAAAGGGTGATAGATTTACCCTGAAAATAATTTATCTAATTTCCTAGAGATCAGTTATGTATGTCTCATAATCTTCCCATCTTAGTTAAAACAAATCTCTACCCGTTGGTCATGTAAAGCTCTGCCTGTCTTCACTGAAATCTTCCAGAACTGTAATATAAATCTGAGTAGGAATCAACCATAGTAGCAAGCAAACAGAATAAATCAAAGGGCAGGACCATGGTTTTGCCATAAACTCATCCTATGTCCTTTTTTTTCTGACCTGATCTTTTTTTCTTGCAGGAGAGGAACAACGGGAATTTTGAATGAAATTCAAAAAGAATGCAGGAAGCAAAAAAGGCCTCCCCAAGCATCTGGGTGCTAGGTGAACTTTTAATTACAGATGCTCCAGCACTCCAGGGAAACTTTCCCAGGAAATTCCTGAAGTTTTGACTATAGAAAGCTATGACTTCATGTTTAGGGAAATCCCCCCTTCATCTGGACGAGGGGATAAGATACTCTGGAAGGCAATGAGTTCCTGAAAGCACCTCAAAACAGAAACTAAGGGCCCTGGCCCTACTTTCTTCACGATGAGGGAAGCGCATGGGAAGTAATCCTTCCAAACTCTATTCCAAGTACCTGGCACAACTGGGAGCACAACTCAGGGACAACTGATGCTCCATGCCTTGCTACACGATCATACAGACAAGAGAAGGGAAACTGGATCATTCCCTGTATCTCCTCTATGTCTTTATATCCGAACAGATTTGGACAAGGAAGCCTTTTCCTAGAAACTACCAACAACACAGCTGAGGTGGTGGCTTGCCATCAGGTTCCCTTATGGTCTGCTGACGGGAACCAGACAGGTTGAGACTGGGTTCCCTGACCAGGTTGTGATAGCCTGTGAAGAGCTTTGGGGTTTTTGTTCACATAATTCTTCAAGAAAATAAAACATTGCACAAATGAGATGCTGGTTCAAGATACCAAGTCAGAAAAGGAAAGAAGAGAACATCCAAAAAAAAAAAAAAAAAGATTTACAATGTAAATAAAAGCTCCTTGCCTCTAGGGCCAAACCGTCTGCGAGCTACAGCTCACAAGTATGTCTTCTAATAGCAATGGGAAATTATTTGCTCTGATTATAGTAATAGCATTTTCTCTCACAGGGGAATAGAAACCCCTTCTACCTCACCAAGCATCTTCTTACCGCTTTGGGCCATTTGCTGACCCATACAGTATTGGGAAACTCATAGCAAAAGGTTGGGCTTATCCCTACAAGCTCCCACCAACCTCTTTACATCAGTTTCTCTCAAGGGACCTCAGGCTTCTGGGAAGCTTGATGAGGTTGCTTTAATTCTTTCACTACTGGCTGCCAGGAAAAGAGGTCTGCACCTGGCAAATGCTCTGAACAAATCACCTCAAACCGCTAGGAGCAATCCATACTAAAAAGGGTATTTTTTCAGAGGTAGTTAGAAGCAAAGTTGTTTTGGCTCAGAATCTTGTAGATGATCTTCTGTAAGCTCATTCTTTAAAAAACATGACATTATTTATGCTCTTTGTCTATCTCTTTCCTGGCAGAAAATGTTTTCCTTTCAAAGAGGGGAATTTAAACGAGGTTTCAAATATTGTCCAAAAATTGTGTCCCAACATGTCTACCTCTTATCAAATATTTTAATCATCTTCCCCCCTGCCCAACACTCAGTCTTAGTACTGCAGTTTTGATTAAACAAGCCATCTCTTTATTCCTCAAACTAATTATATAGATACATCTCTCTGGCTTTCAAATAAGGTTCCCCTGTTAACGGTTTGTACCCACTGGCTACTCTACTCTCAGGAATGGCAGGCGAGGAAAATAAATTAGGCCAGACACAAAGGAAACTGCAGACTGCCAACACAGAATAGGATGTGCACAGAGATGGGAGCGCTGTCTGTACCACACTCACTGGTTTCTGGCCAGAAGGATGCAAAACACCCATGTGTGACAGTACACACCCCTCCACCAAAAGGGGGTCTGTGTGCTCATTTTCTTTAACAAAAGAATGAAACACAGGGGAGGTGGGGAAAGGTCAATGGGCTTCTCCAGCTTGATTACTCAGTCTGTGGGGCTAAAGCACTCCAAACTCCCAACTATGAGCATGGAAAGGGGTGCAAGTGTGGAATTGCCTGGACTCCCTACCAGGAACGTCTTTGTCCCCACTTATGTATGGTCAGAGAGGGATGACCATCAGCAGGAGAACGGAGGGCAGCTCCAGCGCCTGTAAGCAGTGGCAGCCTTGAGCAATCTCTCTGCAATCTGAACACCAAGACACTGGGTGATGGGGAGGCAAATTTTGAAATTGTACAAGATGCCCATAGTCTGCTCTGCTAGTGGGGATCCACGATCTTTCAGCAGACAGCTATGACTGGGGAGACATGTTGACTCAATGTACTAAAAGAAGGCTTCACTTTTCTCATGTAATATTCTCACACGAATTACTATTTTCATTGTTTAATAAGAGAGAAGAACATAAATAATATTCACTGCATTATCTGTTCCTTATTGGTCTATGGAAAGAATTTTCTCAGTAAAGAAAAAAGGTGTTAAAACATGCAGCGTGCTAGTTATGCTCCATGAACATGCGTGCTATGGCTAACTCCCACCCACCTGACAATGTCCCTTTTAACCGAGCATCTTTTCGGCTACTCACGTTCGCATAGATTTGTGCTCCCGGCTGTTGCAGGTTGCCACTCTTTCTGATTATATCCAGGGCAGCAGTGATCACAGGTTCCTCCACAAGTGTTATGCTGACATTCACACTGAAACCTACAGAAATGAAAGCCTCTTAATTCTACTGAAGCTGGATTTAAACTTTTTTTCTTAATTTTATTGTAGTCCAAGACTCACACATAGTGTGAAAGGACAGGACATAAGCTCACATGTAAGGAGGTCAATCCGTAATACTAGAACATTTTGGAACTTCCCCAAAATTCTTCATGATCGATTACTTTAATCATGTGATTATGAGCTTATTAGCACAAATTACTTATAGAGAACATTTACAATTGGATTCAATAGACTGGATTATGAAACTTTATTCTAGAATATCAAATCAAGCTGATAGATAACACTTTAGGATGTATCTTATTTTAGCTTCATTCCAAGGCTGAAGCTTGTTGACCTACAGGAAATCAAAATATTTATCATCCTTAAATGCACGTCTTCATAATCTTTTCATTATGCTTTGTTTACAATAATTTTATTAGTGTTTTTAATAAAGCAAGGTCATAACTTCACCCTGTTATTTTTAAAATAGTGCACACTATTCATCAAGAAAATGTAGTTCATATTTATTTTGATTTAGCTGAATAGCCTATTTAAAGGGCAGGTTCTTATTATGGGCTAGGTCTTACTATCATGCATAGTAACTGAATCCCAGGAGGAACAAAGATTCCTTGAGACTAGAGAGGCCTTATCCAATGTTCCTCTCTCATCTGTGTGGTCTAATAACCAAGGGGCAATACAATTTTCAAGCATAACCATCCTATTCCCGTAGATTTCACACCTTCTGTACTTAACTTTTCTCCAGCATAGACATCGGGAAAGGAGGCATCCTTCTGCCCACTTACCCTTCATTAAAACACAACTGAAAATATTACATTGTCCTGATAAAAGTTTGTTTCAATACCATCATGGATAAGAGCAACAGCTGGTTTAAACCAAGCTTTTAAAATATGTTTTAGACAGCATGATTATTCACAGTCACTTGCCTGTACCAGATGATCTAACTCCTTGTGAAATCAATATGGAGATCATAAACTTCACAGGGAAAGGGAACTTCACAGGGAAAGGGAATAGTTCCTTCAGTTTCTGTTTTTACTTTTTCTAGTAATGACCGAAAGCCATTGGATCTTGGCTGAGCTCAGTTAGAATGCTCAACATCTCCAGGAAGTTCACTAACTCTGTTCTTGAGTTGGGCTTCTAATTCCTGCTGTTGGAAGGTGACATCAAACGATGTTTTCCAAAAAGAACTAAGGGTTTCTAATAAATTATTCAATCTGCCAAACTCTCATTTCAATTAAAAAGAAAAACCGAAGTAAAGACTTTTTATTATTGTATTTCACACACAACAGCTCTTGACGTGTTTCCTTGTCAATCATTAGCAGATTCTAGTTTTTTAAATATAATGAAAAGTCCCTGTAAGACTATATCATTCTGTAGTAAAAAAGGTAATTTGAAAACATTCATGTATCGTTTTTCTCATATTAAATTAATGTCATGCTCAGTTACTTACTGGTATTGGTTTTCAGCACTCTTTGCATTACATACTTCAGCATGGCCATGGCAAACACATCGACCACCAATACTGATGTCCTTTATACTGTAGTAATACTATGGAACAAGCACAAGAAGTACATATAGGTCTTTCCTCACTTGTATCATGTCAGAAATATCAAAATCAGATTGTTAAACCTTGCTTATCAGAATTTTAAAGGCATGACTTTACAAAAGACCAAAGTCAGGCAGCCAGTGGTCAAACCTCTGTTAATGTCTATGTATCAATACCAGTACCAGCAAATCAAAGTCAATACCCACGATACTCTGATAGCAACAGGCTTGTGCAGCTCACACCAAATGCATATTGCTGTAGCTCTCCATTCCCCMGCAGCTACACAGCCACCAGTACCCAAGCCCAAAGCTTGTTCAAAGCCAGCTTGAGGATGGAGATGTAAAGTACTGTCAAAGCATAAATTTTTGAGACCTTGGTCTGGTCAACAAACCAGACACGCTGGTATGGGCAGTGCAGTCTCCCCATTTGGTCAGACATGATCACTAAACACTAGAAACAGATCAAAATCACCAGCTCAGTCAAAATCACTCATGACTGAAGCTGGATTTGAAATTGTGACCTGAAGTTGAAACACTTTGTATCTCATCCTCATGCCTTGCAGGCATCCAGGCAACAGAAGATAAAAATTTAATTGGTTCAACTCAGTGAAAATATCATTACTGTATATATATCAATAGTAACTTCTGCATACATTTTTGTAGCTCAGAAGTTGTTTCCTTGTCTCCTTAGAGCACCAGGCAGAACGGAGAGCTGGTTGTAAATCTTGATCTCTATGTACCCCCAGAAAAATTAAAGGGGCAGATTTAATGCCACTGGAGGATGAAGAGAAAGAAGGGTCAGAACATTATGCAGTTATGTCTCCTGTGCTCACTCTATTCACAATACAGCCTCTCTAAGTGGTATATATAGCCTCTCTCAGTGGTGATCCTTCCCCTCTACTCAGCACTGTTGAGGCCACACCTGGAGTGCTGTGTCCACTTCTGGGCTCCCCACTCAAGAGAGACATGGACATACTGGAGAGAGTCCAATGAAGGGCCACGAAGATAACGCAGGGACTGGAGCATCTCTCCTACGAGGAAAGGCTGAGAGAGCTGGGACTGCTCAGCTTGGAGAAGAGAAGGCTCAGGGGGATCTAGTCAATGTCTATAAATACCTGAAGGGAGGGTACAAAGAGGATGGAGCCAGGTTCTTGTCAGTGGTGCCTGGTAACAGGATCAGAGGCACAGGCACAAACTGAAATGCAGAAGGTTCCCTCTGAACATCAAGAAAAACTTTTTCACTGTGAGGATGACTGGCACAGGTTGCCCAGAGAGGTTGTGGAGTCTCCCTCCTTGGAGGTACTGGAGGTGTTCCAGAGCTGTCTGGACATGGTCCTGGCCAACTGGCTCTAGGTGACCCTGCTTGAGCAGGGAGGTTGGACCAGATGACCTCCAGAGGTCCCTTCCAACCTCAGCCATTCTGTGATTCATTTCAGTTGCATACACATTCTCTACTTTTATGTAGGTGGAGTTGGCTGGGCACAGACGAGATGCTTCCCCAAGGCAGGGAGCTTTTCCAACTAGCTCTCTTTGCTCTAGGCAGGTGAAGAACAGTAGATGGGATATACAGAGTAGGAAATATTTTTTGCCTTCTGAACTATCTCTACTCAAATATACACATTAATTTCTAACTGTGCATACCATTTTCATACTGTAAGTAAAACCTATGCTTTCAGTGTTTTCAGCAAAGCTGGAAATGATCGCTGTGACTCTCACCAACACATTTGACTGTTTTTTGTATAAGAGTCTTCACAACCCATTCTACAGTTTCACACAGCCTTGCAGAGCTACACTTTACTAACAGTAACTGTACTGTCACTGGTCAGTAAGAAGTCAAAGTAGCAATAGGCCAAAATGATTAATAGGCCAGACTGCCACAGTTTAGACATAAAACATACTGTATATAATTCAGTGTGTCATGAACTCAAACCATTAACAGGGGAAGCTAGACAGTTACTTGGATAGGAGAACAGAACTGGTCTGGTTTTCATCTGTTTCTATAATAAGTTTAACACAAAGATTTTCCTTAAGAATATTAACTCTTTCCTAGACTTGGAAGGTCTCTACAATGAAAACTTGAGCTCTCTTTTAACAATTTAATAAAACACTCGACATTTCACTCATCTATCCTACATCCCATGGCTATGATAACATCAGAATTTCCTTACACTAAAGCTGTGATGCTTGCCAAGCAAACTAAATACTGCATTTACATCTGCCTGTGAGCAACATCTTAAAATTTACTTAAGACAATAAAGGTACTTAGTGGGAGTGCTATCAAGTAACTGGAATAGTTTTATGTTTTTCGATGCAGAAACTCTCACACACATTTGTGCAGTGCCTCACCCCAGGGTTTCCTCCAATTGTTACCGCATCTTCATTTTAAATGAAAAGGTTAAAAATAACAATACAATATGAAGTCTGCAATCTCTCTAAGTATATGAATTTCTATGCAGTGTTCCCCTGAGGGAGCTGAATTTCCTTACATTTCCCCACTGAATGGGAGTGGGACTTTGGCTTTCAAGCTCTTAGATARCCAAAATCCACTGAAAACACCTAGGCATCTCAAAGGATTTGTGGAAATATAGTAATTTTTGAGTACGTCCTTTGATTCCTGCTCCTTCAGAAACTCAGGTACTGTTTCCTGAAAATCTTTCTTTGAATAAATAAGGGAAAGTAATGTCAAATAAAGCTGCAGAGATTTAGTTCCTCAGCCCCACATAAGATAGTTTAGAAGATTTCCACTTTGGGTCCTTATAGCTCCCGTGATGCACCCAACTTCCTTCCATATTCAAAAACAGGGAAAGAAGACAGTCTGTTACAAAATCATTAATCATTACTTCCCCTCCATAAATCTGTACTGACCCAATTACCTTCTTGTCTCAAATGAACCTGGAGAAAATATGGGGATTTAAAGGTAGGTCACTGTAAAATTTGATTGTTAAAACATTCAGATTATTTTTTGGTCTCTAACATGCTGAATACAATTGTTGAGTATATCTCAGTGAAAACAGTACTTACTCTACGAGTTACAGTGGGGTCTCGTTGAGCTTTCGATATCAAGTGTCCGAGAAGTGTATTAGTTCTGAGAAAATGAAGGCGGATGTTTGTTGCTTTCGTGAATTCTCGAAGACTAGGGGAATAAGTGAAGTTTTTTGCTCCTGGGCGGCCATTTACCAAAGATACTACAATCTAACAAAGAAGGAAGCACATTTTTGTTAAAATATATCAACTGCAAGTGTCAGTAGTGGCACAAAGCAAAATTAATAAAAGAATCCAAAAACTTACTATTGTTTCTGAGCATATTTGCAGTAACAATTACACATTTCATACTGAAGCCAGGACATTGGGAAAAATAGTGGTGTTAGTCTTGGACCCCCTGAATTCTCATTACCCATATGGCACATTGGAAAAAAAAAGTGCCTCTATCTGTTTTGAAAACAGTAGGTATAAGACACCAAAAGTACATGTTTTAACAGGAAAAAACAATAGGAATAGTTGCAAATAGTTGTATTAACAGCTGATAGTGTCAATGGGAGTTTTGCCTGAGTAAAAACATCAGGTTTTGGCTCTTTCCCAAAGCACATTTATTTTTGGGTTCAGGCACAAACATTCCTGGAAAATATTATTGTTACCAAGTCCAGTGCCTGGGAGCATATTATTGGTCTTTTGGAAGAAAGTACACAGTGTTACTTTAGAAAATCCCCTCACATGAAAGCAGGTTTATCTGACTTTCAAAACAAGGGCTCTGGTACTTTTTTATTTTTTAAAGAAACAGATGCCAGCAGCTTAGCAATCATGAATCTCTATTAAATTAACAATCCAGTGTGCATGTTGAGGTCTACATAAGAGACTTGCATTTATTTATAACCGACCAGGTAACAGATTTCTATTTTCAAATGGCTCCTATACTCCGAAGCATGTAACAAAGGAATGGTGATGGTTCTGATTGCAGCACAATTCCTTTAGGAAAAGTCATACAGCACATAACAGGAGATGGCACCAGCAGTGTTCTTCTATAGAAATTATTCACTACAATATTTAATTAGGAAAATTTTACAGATATGTTAATAAACAAATTCTACTTTAATATGAAACTACAACCCCAGATCCATGTACTCAAAACTCTGGATAACTCTTGAGGAGTTCAGATCTGGATTGTAACCACATCAGGCATAAAAGGAGAATGTCAGCAGGAGCCATCAGCACAGCCCAGAGTTTAACATTCATTCAAATAACACAGGCCACAGCCTAGCAAGGAACAACAGCTAAAATCGGAGCGACGTTTTCCAAACACATGTATTATATTATAAACATGTAGCATTTTATATATTCTTTTCTTAAATGACTAGTTATTCTTGAATGGTAAATACCTGTTTCTACAGCCTTTACTCCTATGAGCACTTCTGATGCAGTAAGTTCTCCTACGCACATTGGAGGTGTTCAGAAAGTGCGGTCAACACCTTCAAATGTATACGGCTAAAGTGAGGTACCTAAATCACAATAAAAATCAACACAGGTGGCTCTGAGCAGCCCCTACCCCCACAGGGAATGGTGAAAGTTAGAAGGAGCCAGCTCACCCTCCAAAAATCTCACCAGCTACTTAAGTGCTTGGTTATGGACTTATTAATGTAGATTCAAGCAGTCATAGCTGAAAAATTCTAGTTCTAGGTTTTTATTGAAACAGCAAACTTCTGAAACCAATGCTGTTTGCTTCTAGCGTTACACATTACTTTCCTAAARGCACTTACCTCTCCGTTTTCAAGAGGCAGAATGCGAGAGTACTCTGTGGTGCAAAGCACATCGTCGTCCCTCCTCACTGGAAGATTAGCTTCCTTTCCAAAGCGCTCCAAGCAATCTGCTTTGGAGTCTAGTCAAGTGAGAACAAAATTATTTTTACATGTGAAAATAAACACTATTGTTCTAATTTAAATTAACGAAGAAGTATCCCCTGTGCTTTCAGGTAAATTCTCCCCCATAAYTGAATAGTAACAGTGATTGTGTCGCTCAGCACAGAAAAATCAAAATTCTTAAGCAATTCAGTGATGCCTGACAAGACATGGCATAATATTTCTCATACCGTCACAAAAAAAGCTATATATATACTCCAAGATTTTGCATTTGTATTTCACTTTGATTCTTGCAAGGAACTCCGGGGTCCCATGGGATGAAGGACACTGTAGTTCTGACATACCCCAAAACCAAGACAAACAAAACAAAACAAAAATTCCCAGCAGACTGAAAAATATTCATGGGCTTAGTTACACTTTCAAAATGTCAAACTCATTTTTAGTTACACTCTTGTCACTAATTTATTGTGGATAAGTAAGACAAGAGAAATGCATTTGATGTTCATTGTCTTCACTGTAGTCGAAATCTTCAGCAAGACCCGTGGTCTGATTTTCCTGCTACTGGGCGAACGATTAAAGAAACCTGTCCACAAAAGAGCAGTGACACATAGATTGATACTCACGAGCAAAATATTGCCAGGGAGTGTAAGTTCTTCCAAAGTCCACTGATCTTTCTAAGATCCAGAGATCTGGACGAGGAGAATTTGCAAACTTGATAAGGATATAGGCAACATGGAAGAGCTGGTAACAGAATATACATAGATCTTATCAGGAGCTTTTTGAAAAGTACTGCAATACTAAAACTCATGCCAATAAACACCTTTTCTTTAGTGCACAGTGAGAAGGTTATCCTCTGCAGTTTCATTCCCATTGAAATAATAGGCCAGATTCTCAGCAGGCTACCTCACCTGGCAATGTGCTCCAATACATTAAGAAAGCTGCAATAGGACTGTGTTAAATGCTGCCTCTTACATTTCAGAACAGCTCTGTTTTGCACATGACTGATTGCTTGGGTGTGTTAAGGGTATAGTACTTAACCTTGAAAAGTTAGCATCTCAACACATCACTGAACTAAGATACTTCTGCAGCATCCTGGTACATCTGTGTTGCATTCCAATCATGTAATTGTGCTTGTAGTCAAGAAAAATCACAAGAGCAAATGCACGCACCCTTTACACTGGGACTCCTTTGGTTGCATTTGATAGTAATCTAAGCCACCTGTTCCCTCACTTCAAGAATATTTCTAGATAATTTGGCCACTTGGCAGACTTTGCAAGTCAGAAGCAAGCCACCCCAGAGTTTTGTGGGTATCAAATAACACAGGAGAGATTCTTATGACTGGTAGCTCATTCATTGTCTGAAACTGCTCAAAGACCTTCATCAGCTCAAGGTTCCCAAGGCCAAGAGTCCCATCTGGCTTCTTTAGGTGCTCGTTGTGTATCACAGAGATAGACCACAGAGACAGAAAGCTCTCAAAGACTAGAGTAAAAATGGATTTGACAAGAAAGGAAATTGCATTGTAAGCCTCTTGGGATAGTCCACAGTCATAGAAATCAGAACATCAGTAAAATCACCTCTACACAAAAGGCTGAACACAGATTGATTCTAAGGGTCATTTAGAATTTAAACAACCACAACATGGATATGAGCTGTCAATAAAAGTGATGCGATACTGAGGTACAGTCAATATGCAAGTGAAGCTGCACTGGAATTTCCCACTTAACCACCTCAATTCAGAATCATCTGTTTGTAAGAGATTCTTATTTTGGGGGGGGAGGCAGGGCATTACAGTCAACGGTCTGTCAAGTAACTGCTGCCAGAGCCCTCACATCAAATACACCCATGCACTTTACCTTTGCTCAAGCACCACAAATGTCATAACCTTGAAGCTAATACTTTACACAAGTTATTAGACACCAAACCACAAATGCGTACAAGCTCCCAACCACAAACCAGGAACAGCATCTGTTGCCATGCCTGGCCCATTAAGCTGCCAGTTAGAACCAATGCAATAGCTGTCGTACCAGCTGGGGCCACCAAGAGCCAGATGCAAATGGTGAACAATGCAGCGGAGCAGACACCTGGAAATATTTGTCCCTAACCAGTATTGCACATGCCGATCCCATGGCTACAGGCGCATTGCAGTCATATGGCTACATGCAGCCTCAATCTGCACACATCTATTTCAGACACCAGCTTCTGAATATCAAAAGTATTCACAGAAGACAGTAAAACCTTCTCACAGAGAAACAGGAGGAATTCAAGGACTTCACGGAGCATGCTCTCATGATAATACCTCACATCCCAGCAGAAGAAACTGAAAGTTTTTGTTGTGCGTTCATTTAATATAGCACGTACAACTACCCAGGGCAACTGCCTGCTCTACACGCACCAAGGCATCGCCACAGCAGGTCGTACCTTGAAACCTATTTCAGAAACTGTTGATTTGCTGAATGTTGCTGACCTAGGTCAGTGGAGAGATAACTGGGGGGAAAAAAAACCTTTCATGTTAGTGTTGGAATTTACCCTGCCTACTTAACACAGCCTGACAAGCACCAACTTCACCTCCTGTGATACTAAATTTAGGTACCTAAATAGCCAGACAGTATCTACATATGGAAAATTACTTACTGGACAACAGTATCAAGCAAAGTAAGTGGCAGCCATTCTGCTGACAGCACCATGACAGAACCCAGAACTATGCACAATGACTGCACAGGTGGAGTAATGCCCTTAAATTACTGACTGAAAGTCTCTACACTGATCGTCAGAAATAGGTGAATACTTCGGGGACTGTGGCAAGATTTGCTCTTACTGAGTTTCTGATACTCTTTGCCTAAGTGATTTCCACTACTTGAGTGGCAAGTTTCAGAGTAAGGATATTGGCCATATGGCCATTACATGTCACCCAGTATGGTTATTCAGTACGAAGACTGGTATCCTCCCAGGAAAGCATAATAGTTCTGAAATTCCTGAAAAAAATTGCTGCATGTTTTTGCTTTTGGCCAGCTGATTCTCTCAAGGGGCATTGCCCTGTTCAAACCAGGTTTGCACTGGGCAGGCAACTGCCGATCCATTAACAGTCTTCCTTCCCCTATGTTTTAAGGTCTTTGGGAGGCCCATCCTTACATGCATGTTAACAACTGTGGATAACACTCTGTGTGTTGATTGATACAGATTTAATCAAGACAAATGGTTTAGAAAGCTCAAGAGGAAAAAAAGCATATAGAAAAGGTCCTGCCTTCTTCAGGACCCCACAGCTTGTAGTCATGTTGTGGAATCATTACAACAATGACCTTATACCTACTCTCCAAAAAAGCAGATGACATCTGCTTCAGCTTGTCATACAGTTATTATATTCTTTTACTCAGATGCTACTCAAAGTGCTGACACAGCCAGTCTCGTCTCTCGTAACAGGTGATACCTTCTCATAAGCGTGAGCAAAATAGTAGCAGTGAATTCCATTTCCACAGTGCTTCCATGCTGCTGAAGAAATATGAGACATGCTCACTTATACATCAGTGCCACCCTGGACTATAACCTTTCATAAGCATCTAAAGGATAAAGCAGCCAAAATGAAGGCACACAATAGTAAAACAGCTGAATCAGCATGTGGCACCTGTCAAACACCTGTATGCCACATCTGGTATGCAGCTGTGGAATTTGCTTAAGCTGATGACTACTTAATGAGTGTGAAGTTGAAGTATTGTCCAATATGTGTATTGTGTCAGGAGCCCCACAACACATTCTTCTACCAAGTCTGTCAGTGCCTAAAGAACTGTCTCCCAGCACCACACTTTGCATACCTCCACGCAAACCACAAAATGGAAGAAAAAATGTATAGCAACTTCAAACTACTGCTGCATATGAAAACCTTCGATTCACATGCAGCTCTCCTTACATCTCATAGTTTGAAATACTGCTCAGGTTTGTACCGTCACATTCAGAAAGGGTAAAGGGATAGATCTTGATAAAAATTAAATTAGTGTTAGTTAATGACAACATATCACCAAAACTTAGTCACCAACCCTATCATCTGTCCTGCTTCTGACTTCACAGGGGTGCCAATGATTTGGGTTTGACCTGGATCAAGAATACAGAATAGCACCTGAAAACCCAAATTTCCACTATGGTTGAATACTGACCAAGTTGATGAATGGTCTCTGGTTGATGAATGATTAAAAACCAATGGTCTCTGGTTGATGAATGATTAAAAACCAATTTTAATCACATATTCTAAGCTGGAATTTCACTAATTTAAATCTTGATCAGAAGTAAGACATTGACATCGACAGAAATAAGACCTACTCTGAAAAAAAGGCGTAATAAACTCAAAGCAGTGTTTTTCCTCAGTCATTCAGTTTTGAGAAAAAAGGAAGTGAGTTTCTTCATTTTTGAAAATATGTTTATTTGGTTGCTTTTAGGTCAAAATTCTTTCATTAAAAAAACAACTATTTTTCAAAAGGAGTGTTAAAAATGTAAGCAAGCATTAAAAATAACTGCTCTTTTGGTGTAATTATATAATAGTAAAAGAAGGGTCACCAAAAAAATTTGAAATATGGCTTACTCAAAATTCTGACCGTTTTCTTAGATGAATAAAGAATTAAGTTTAAAAGTAGAAACAGCATTTTGTTTCCAGTAATGGAAACAATCCACTCTGGAAATGCATGCTTGAAAGAGGATGTATTCCTGTAAATGTCCCAACACCATATCTTGCTGTAATCTAGCAGCATGGGTCAAACCTGATGGATTGTCAACAGCTGGAATTTAATCAGTTCCATATTGATGTGAATTTTTCCTGTTCACTCAAGTTTGTTCAGATTTGAAATGTTCTTGCAGGCAGTGGCCTTGAAGATTCACAAAAACCCAGATAAAGTTTTTAAAAATCATCCAGTAGAATGAGCTAAATGTCTTCCTCATCTGAGAACAGAGATTATAATTCAGTGTTAGGAATTTCCAATATTAACTTATAAAGACAGAAGCATTTCTATGGAAGCCCTAACAGGTGAATTTAAGACTGTATTAAAAGAGTTCATTTAAATTGACTGAGAATCACACTGTACCATTATTGTGAATGATACAATATTCATGATCTCTAACGCCATGCACACGACTTATTTTAACCCAACAGAAGAAAACTTCCTATGACCCACTGTATCCTCATAAGAATTCTAAAAAATGCAGCAAGATTCATTTAAAATCTTTCCTCTGTTTTCTCCTTAAAAGATTAAACAACTTTTTATATAGAGGAATTTCCAAGATTTGTTTGAATCCTAAAATACATAAGCAAATGGAAAAAAGTTAGATATGCAAAATAGATAGATATACAAAAGTATAGCATATTTTCCTCCATTCCTACCACCATAAACTCAAAATAGAATACTAAAATACTGAAGTGACTTGTTAGTTAAGTGCTGGACATAAACTAGTACAAAAGAAAAACACACGATGTTCTGAACACTCATTATGCTGTGTGCTGCACCTGTAGGAAAGGATTGTTCTCCCTTTTTGGCTCATGAAGAATAAGTCCTGGAGTGTGGTAATAACAAGAACACAACTAAAGTCAGGTAGATCATCTATCCAAGGCATTCTGTAGATCTCAAGATGCATTCAAAAAGATACCACAATAATCCTTCTTCATGTAATCTGAATTATAGAAGTACAGAGAACAGCTGTTTCTAGCAGGGTGGTATTTTCTCAGACTGTATTAGCAGATATATCTACATCATCAAAACTTCCCTCAACATAGTATGACTGTTCTTCTAGGCTTCTGACATTATCTTGAATAATGACACCGTGGTTGGCATTGCACATTACTCAGAGAATAGTGATGTCCCTGCACTGAAGGACCTCTGCAAAAGATGCCCTGCATTAGCAGACACGCAACCTTTCTCTGCTTGCTGGGTATGTTAGTAAAGAAAGGGAGAAAGAGGCAGAAACCCAATGATCATTCAGTACATAAACTAAACTTCTCAGATGTGGGCTGATGCAGGAGTGGGATTCAAGGAAGTGAACTGTGCTTAGCACCTGCTCCAGAACACACCTTAGGGCCACTGACTGCACAGGGTTGGCATATGCATGCCCATTAGTTTCTTAATGTAACGAAGCCTTAAGGTCTTGAGCATTGATTTTTCTCAAAGACCAAGCCATAAAAGTAACAATCTATTTAAACGAAATAAAAATCCCATGTACTCTGGTTAACGTTAAAGGCTTTGATTTCTTGAGGTTGCAAAGAGGTCAGCACTCCCCTTCTTCAACAGCCTCTCAGTAGGACTTGAGGCACACTTGCAGATCCAGAGACTTAATAAAACACTCCTGACAGTTAGTATTTGGCAAACCCCAACAACGTATTTTGCAGATGAAGCTGTAATATAAAAAAATGCCAACTAGAGAAAGCTGACTCAGCCTTTCTGGCAGTTGCCAGCTGCTCTTCCGGGTATCTGGGAAAGTAGCTATTGCAGAGGTGCAGAGAAAATCCCGTGTGGGTAGTATCTGAGAGGCATTAGATCCGCTGAATGTGTCCCATCCAGTTTAACTGCGTATATACAGCAATGCTAACAGTGCGTAAACAGTGACAGTGACTGGAGAGGCTCCCACTGCACAGCATGCCAAAGTCATTCCTTGCATGCCAGCTTCGCAGTCTGGGGTGCAGAAGCCAGGAATAAGCACAGGACATCCAACGTCGTTCAGTTAGTGCTGTACATGTTGTATTCATATCACTTTTTCATTTAACTAGCCGCTRATGCTAAAAAGCGCATTTAGTTATGTAAGTCAGCGCCTGTGAATATGCCTCATTGACACATCTGGAGATGTTAAGTCTTTTCTCTATCCCAGTCAATGGGCAGGACCAGAAGGGAGAAGCTCTCCTCACTTCACAGGCAGTGTTCTGGAAGGAACGAACGCTTCCAGAAATGAAAGGGTAGTCCATTGTCCAGGTTCAATCAGTCCTTGGTCTTTTTGCCAAGGCTGCAGGCAAATACATCAATGATTGTCAGTTATTATCCTGAAATTTCTCATGCAGCCACTTTTTCATTGGGATTTGGACAAAGACCAACTCAATGCTCATGATTATTTCTTACATATGGCCTATTTCTTCACAGAACACTGAAGCTGTTCATATGGGAAAGGATTTGTACGATTCAGACCTCAGTTGTCCAGGAGAGAAACATCTCCTTATGCAGGCTGCAGTCCAAAGTAAAAAGAACAAAGTAATACTGCCAGTGCTGGAAGGAAACAGGGACGCGTGGAGGGTTGGAGGCTACCAGCAGAGGTTCTGCTTTTACTATATTGAGTTGAAAGTGAGGTATTTAGGACAACATATCACAAAATGAAAGCAACGTGTAGGAATGGGCATAGGAAAGGAGGTGGGAGAAGCAGAAGTACAAACATCGAGAGAAGTGAGATCAGAGTGAGAACAAACACTTTCCTAAAGGGATGCCAAAGAACTGGAGGAATACAGTGTCGGGAAAGCTAAGGAGAGCAAGACTTGGAAGATTTTTTTTCTGCACATTTTGAGAATAACACCAAATTAATACCAAAACACATTTTAAAGCCAATGACATAGATCTATTAATGCAAACATAAGAAAAAAATTACTGAGCCATTCAAAAGGTCTTTAATTAAAGCTTTAAGAAAACACAACACATTGACTAAATCTTAAAGGACAATATATGAGCAGGAAAGGATGTAGTTAGGGTATTTCCCTGATTAGGGGTCTGGCAGAATGAGCTGCTTGTAGTGTGACTGAGGAATAAATGGAGCTTCCATCACCTAATACAGCTTTTAGAAACTTTTGTCAGACAGTTGCTTCTCGATCAGCTGAAGTTGCATTAATCTAGAGTTCACAAGCAGATTCACGTTACTGTGGTACGAGCCAAAATTAACTAGCTTCAAAGCATAGTGTTTTGTGGCATGATCCCAAATCAGCTTCCTGCACCAACTGAAATACTCAGAACCAGAGTTCTCTAATACGAAGTAACCAAAGATTCTCTGTGATGTTAGCGTCCCCATTTTTGGATATTGCAGGGACAATATGGTACCTTCCCCAGACCTAAAAGCCCCCTTTCTCCCCCGTGTGAACCACAACAGCAGAGCAGGGGTCAGGGCTGCTGCAGAGGCAGAGCTGTGCAGGAGTTCCAGGGGAAAGGCTTCGTCTCACTGCTGGGGCAGTTCTGTAGGACCGCAGAAGCTTTATGCAGTGGTTCTCGGGCCCCAATTTGTAGGGCTTCTCAGTGTTATTACAGAGGTTATGCAATTCCACACCAGTGCTAGGTCTAATTTCAGGGTCAGCGGTAATATGAAGTCTCCAATAGTCAAGCACAATGAATGCAATGACTATTTTTGGAAGCCCAGTTCAATGCAGCTTATGATAAATCTCCCACCACCCCTTGACAGTTTCTCCCTACACGAGAAGGGCCTACAGGACACTTTATATTTTACAGAGTGACAATTTATCTGTAGCTTCAGACACATTTTAAGAAATTATGTCAATCTTTTGTAAGTTAAGAACAACTGCTTTTAATAGCAACAATTAGCAATAGCTGATTAATATTCCCAACATCAAATACTGTTTGTAAAGCTATGCACATAAAGGATTGCTATTAAATGCAAAAATTAAACCCATAAGAAATACCTACCATATAAAAGCAACTCAGAAGATTTGCCAAACTGGGAGGCTTTTTTACAAAATGTTTACATGCTTTAATTGGCAGATAACATAAAAGCATCAAGTCCTCCACAGGACATACCACTTATCTTAAATTTATGGTTGAGCTTCCTTCCCTCCCTCCCTAATAAAAGTACTAATTTGGACATTACATTCCACTGTGTGCCTTTAATTTACAACAGTGACTAATAATATCGCTACATAAAAATGATTCAACATATTAGTGCATAAGACTTCACCGAGTCCGAGTCTTTCAACACTATATTATTGCCACAAAAGCACAGTAAAGAAATGACACATAACTAAAAGCAACAATAAAATTTGTGGACTACACTTTTTGAAGTATAACATTTATTTTTCATCATAAGCTATCATGTTATCCTGAACCTTCATCTTCTACTTCTGAAGACAGAGTTCAGAAAAATACCTGGGGGAGTATTACTGTAATACCTGCTGAGCTTTAAGAAAGCCAAAGATGAGGGCACACCTGCTAAAATTAGTCAATCCAAAGAGTCAGGAGAAGGGCAATGAACTTCAGTCAGACATGCTGGATTCAGAAGTTTAAAATATGTTGAAAACTATGATGGGAAAATCAGGACCGATTAAAGGAATAAATGAGACTTCATTTGATCTAAATATTTTAAACAAGTCAGGAATAGCCACAATGTAAGCAGGCATGCTAATAGGATGGAGACCGCCTCAGGCATCAACATTATAATAATTATTCCGAAGGACTGTGATTGATTAGAAATGTAACTATAGTACAGAAAGTCAGAAAGGGAAGTAAAGCAGGGCTTTTGCTTTAAGGTTTTTGCTTTTTCTCATATTACAAAGTACGGCAAAATGAGCATTTTTCTAGCAGAAAGGTTTAACATCCTGAAAAGATTTTGACTTTCAAAATCACCCCTAGCCCTTGTAAAACAGAAACGGCAGCAGGTGGGTGTTCTGTTCCAACTCCATGGTAGTGAGCACTCAAACGTCCATCATGGTGCAACTATTCAATTAGATATTGTCATCAGACCATGGCAAAAGGCTCCACTGGGACTCTGCTCTCAGTCTTGAAGATATAATGGCAGGAATACAGCAAATCAAAAGCTTTTGACATTGCACCAAGTTCTGTTTCCTTTAATTGTGAATATTTGATGACCAACTTACAACTCAGTCATTGCTTCCCTGCATACGTACCTTACTCTTTGTCATGTTTTGCACATGCAAAGACATTTCCATATTTTGTTTGCAGAAAAAGGTGCCTTGTGTCAAAATGAAGAACAGGAGAACTACTCAGTGAGGAAAACTACATCCCTGCTATCTTTTCAATATTACAGCCCGTGGTTCTGTAAGGTATTTAGGCATACATCTAACTTTAAGAACATTTATTTTTCCTTAAAAACCAAAACCTTCATTTCAGCTTACTTGAGGGGGAATTGCACCCTGAAAATTTCTGTCTGTCAACTACTGAGAAAGTCTGCATCAATAACAGACACTAAGATCTTAATTTTTAGGACCCTGAAATAAGGTAAGGTGAATTAGGGCCTCAGTGTTTACCTGTTCGCTTGAGTAGACTTACTCTGTCACAGTATTTAATTTTCTTCTTCATTATTAGTATTGTGCACTACCATATGAATTTGGGGTGTGAGAATACTAGGCAAAATGTCAAAAGTTAATCTCAAGTTCAAACAAATCCTGAGATTAAGGTTTAACTAACTGAACGCAGATATGAGATAGTGTCCGTGAAGCGGGGGGGGGGGGGGGAAATCACATGAATCCTACTAAACCATCCATCCACCAACTAAAATTATCCCTTCCCAATCACAAGACATGAAGTCATTTTGACCTTTGTCTTGGGTTCCCCTCGTTTCCAAGTAAGGGAGTTCAGAGTCGCCTTTCCAAGTGGTACCACAGTAAAAAGAAACACACAGCCTCCTGCTGAGAAATCCTTTAATAACTACAAGAATTTTAGCACATAGTGGTTGGTCTCCAAGGAGTCCCATGAGAAGAGGGCACGCAGTCCACATCCTTCCTCTGAAGGAAGGAGGTTTCTCAGAAGTTTGCTCACTCATAAAAGATAAGGTGTCTGTCAATAGGTCCTCCAAAGACGCTAACAAGTACACAGCGGGAACAGAAGTTTTGGATGGAGCAATGTGCTACAGAAGTAGATGATGAGGATGCACAGGTGTTGGTCACAAATATGCTGGACTACACTGCAAGACAAATTACAGCCTGCAACCTAATCCTGCGTCTTGCAGAGACCACAATGGATGCAAGCAGCTCAGCAGATAAAGGTCTGCTTTATCGGGAGGTGATTGCCTTCCCATGCCTATTCATAGCACCCTGCTCTGCATTCAGTGTCCCTACTCTGTATGCCCAGCCTGAAAGACACCCTTCTCTACAGCTTGCTGGGAAAGAATGCACAACTCACTTCACAGGAGCACAAGGCATCAGCGGATGCAACACCCCTCAAATACACAGTGTAACAGAAAGAGCAACACAACTCAGAGATAGGTCCGACCACTGTGTGCTAGGCTAATGCGGACACTGTGGCCTAAACATTCATCAGCTTCTACATAGCTCTCCCTTCTTTCGAGGTACGGTGGAGAAAGCAACTAAGACGACAGGCATGTTATTAATTTAATTAATAGAAACACAAATTCAAAAATCACGGTAGTTTAGTTTAACTACTGATATCCTCTATCTTAAGTTGTCTAGCATTTCTGCACTGCTGGTATACTGGATCCAAAACCACTGAATTAAGATCTCCCCAAAATGAGAACCATTCTGGTCATGTGAAGGACAGGAGCATTAAAAACCCACATAACAGAAGAGGTAAAATGGTTTGCACCTGGATCCCCAACAAAATGGCAGTTGTGTCTCACAGAGAAACTTTTTTCCTTAGTTATTTCTCCCCTTGCTGTCAACTAAATTGAAAGCCTACTAAAAAAATCCTGTCCTATATAATCAGTCAATAAACAGTTACTACTGTCCAAAATATATATGCATATGTATATTTTGCAGCCCTCAACATATATTTATAGCCATGTATTTTCAGCTGGTGTGAACTTGCAGAGCATAACTAATTTCACTGGATCAGTGCCCAATYATGGCAGCTGAGAATCCATCCCTATGACTTAAAATACAAACACAGAGGCTTTACTGTTAGCTACTTGCCTATCGCCTGCAGAGGAAATACAGGTGTTCATGTTACTGTCACATTACTAATTCATATTACACTGGTTTTGCTGTCCCTTCCCTTTTAGGCCATGTTATAATTATTTTTCTGTTCTAAGAAACTGTCTGTCTTGAAGATCTTGCTGGATGACAGAGAAACCAGAAGGACCCCTGAGGCAAAAGCAGACTCCAAGCATTATTCTCAAAATGTGTGCATGGTCAGAGATCATGAAATCTCTCTCTCTGTGGGCCCATGGAAAAGGAAAATATGAAATGGAAGGTAGAGTCTCAGTTTCAACTGACCACTCCCCCCCACTAAACTCATTAACAAATGTGTCCGCACAAGAAAGCACAAAGTCATTCAATCTGTGTGATGCTGGTAGCAAGAATCCACATCATCAAAATTCCTGAGGAAGAGAATCACTTTAATAAAGTTAACTTGATAAAAAAAATACAGAACAAACTGGACAAAAAAGGTGTGGTGTTGAAAGTTGAAATCATCAGTTCAAATGTCTCTCCCAAATGCAAAGCTTGCATATAAACGCAAGAAATGATCAAACCTCACCCAATAGCTCATGCACTTACCTGTCCCAGATCTAAAGTGACATTGACTTCGTTGTACTTCAAGCCCATAGAAAGAGGAGGACTTTGCCACCAGCGCTCCGTGCCATCAATTGCATTGGTTACCGGGTGAGCTTTACTGGGATCAGCAGCATTGCAATAATCACAAAACTGTCCCTGAAACACAATCAATTAAAAAGATGGTCTCAGTTGAAATCTTATGCACTGCAGACGCATGCTGTTGTTAACTGAGATTCTGAACTAGAGCATTGACTAAAAGTGGCGTTAAATTTTGTTTCTTTCTTTATATAGCGTGATTTTTAATGTATGACTCACCTGGTGATTAAATTACACACCCCTGAAACACACTAAATTTTATTTTACAAACTAAAATTTCAGAAGTCTCTTTAAGGAAACTAAAATCAGCCTGTCTTTATTAATGAATTTATTGATACTTTGGTGAAATTACCTATATTACGTCTGCAGGGGTGTCTGCAGGAAATTAATGAAACAAAGATTCTTAATACTGGATTAAGACCAACACACAAGTTATCCTCAATTCTCCTAAAAGACCGTGAAATATCCATATATGTACATAGCCTGGTATTAATAAAACCGTGTTACTTGCCTGTAAGTTTGGTGTTACAATTTTATAATACAGCTTTCATTTTTTTCATGCCATTATAACACATTCTGAATCAGAGACTTCTGAACAATATGTACTCATGGAAAATGCAATGGATTCTATAGAGTGTTCCCTTTAAGTTTCCCTTTAAAGAAGCCTATTGTATCTTCATTTGCAGAAGTTACCGCCCAATTTCCAGTCCACAACTACAGCCACACTCCAGAGATACCCTGATAATCTCCCTTTGATAGTCTCTAAAGCTCTTTGTACTCTTCTGTACAATAATGATGAATAAACTTCAGGAAACTTAATTGCCTTTTATTTTGGCATCTTGGCTTGCCCCACAAGCAGTATTTTTATCTTCAAGAAGCTGTGTTTTACAGTCTACTAAGATTAGTGCTGAAGCGTTGTAATTAGTTATTAAAGGATCTTTTTAGTGCCCTGTTCACTTCTTACTCCGGTCACTGGGTGGAGATAATCAATGAAAATGCTAAACTGTGCCAGGCACAGATCTTTGTAGAACCCCAACAGAAAAATGACATTTTCATTAAATGGCAGTACCGTCTCAATGGTTACTTCAGTCGGACAGTTGCTTAATCCATTCAGCCTGTGAGGTCCTGACACTGTGTTGGACCCATGTTTTAAATAAGGTAGTATTTGCACCATTCTCTTTATCAGCTAAGCATATTTTCATCAAAAATATGTGACAAATCCATGTTGCCTGGCATGAAGTATATTCCTACCTTTTAAGTGTTAACAGAATCCCATATAACTGCCATTATTTTGTTTGTCACTGCTGTCAGACTAACCAGTGTAAAGTAACAAGAGCAATCATRCTTGTCCACTTTTAATAGAGGAATAACATTAGGGCTCTCACATTCTTGCTGGGTACAGTCTTGCAAGCTTGGTGAATTTAAGATGTTTATCTCTAGCAGAATTTGTTTAACATCTACCATAGTTACTAATGGATTGGAAACTACATCATTCTCATGTGATACAAATATACCATCTTGTGTCTTTCAAATACAAAACCTAAATGTTCACTGAATACTTCTGCATCAGTAGTAATAATTTCAGCATCTGCATCTAGCAGTTGTCCCATCCTCATCCTGCTCTTCCTGAAAGCCCAGAATAGGATGTTGTTTCCAGAAGCCATGGCTACCGTTAGCTGTTCTGATTCAGCACTGCAGGTGCCAACCTGGCTGAGGGTTAACTCTTGAGAATTCAAGGAGTTGTTTAGAGACTTACTAAATCCTCACATACATAGGTTGGTTAACTGTGTCTGGGATCATGTTATAACATGATTCTCCTCTTTAGAGAAGGTGGTTTGGCTGATTTTTGTACAAACAGAACACTGCTGGATTCAGATACAGTTTGCTGCAGCAGCCACCACATCAGCCCGTGCTAGCTACAGGCAACATTGCCAGTTTCTGCAGTGACGACAAAGAACACCGTGTCACTATCCGCAAAATCAATACACTGAGAAATCAATCTATGCACCAACAACTGCAGTTACCACATCTCTCCTGACAAATGAATACTTTGAGTTCTGATATATATATGTTACAACAGGACAAGCTTCCCTAAATAGTTCTACAATGTGCATGAAACATGGTCTTTAGATCTAAATTCACGTTCACAATGATCAGGCTGGAAATACACAGGAAACAGTTGCTGCTACAGCAGTTTCAGCTCTGATCTGGAAACAGCCTCAAAGAAAGGCTGAATGAKCACACAACAATAGAGAGTATTAAATGCAAGCGTTACATTTACATGCACCTATGTGATYTCGGTACACCAGAGCACTTGATCTGAACTCAAGATACCATCTTTTTCTTTTTGGGCACATAATTCAAAGAATTTCATTGCAACAGCTGGGGTTTCAGTTATTTAAAGTACATTCCAGCAACCCTGCCAACAAGGCAGCAAAACAAAAAATGAAAGAAAATAAATTATTGGACAGAGCAGCCTTCCCTGCTTCCCACTGGCAGTATCTCAGGCACGCTGTGCTCAGCCTGTCTGCTACAGGACACGTCTCCATTCCAGGAGAATGGGCCTCGAGACTTTGTTTGATTTTGGCTGCAGTTGATCAGGCAGGCAGGTGTGCATTTGCTGGTGACCTCGTTACCCTCCTTTCCCCTGGTTCTCCTGAGTGAAGGAGAACCAGAACTGCATGAAGGGAGTTCGCTGAAACATGCTGGCATGGACCAGAGACACTCAGGGATGAAAATGTCTCGCCTGTAAGTTTTAGAAAGCGACAACAATGAAGGATTTGTTCACTATTTAATACCTAGCAGTTCTGCACCCACTGGCAGGGCAGGACAGGTATGCAGTTAAACTTTAATTCACACCCGCTCACCACTGCTAACAGATTGGCAGGCAAAACCAGGCATGCCATTTATCTATCAGTTGCTGAAATATTTTACACTGCAGTACATCTCTTCACTCAGCACTGTTCTTATTAAGTCATTGTCCTACTTGCCAATGTGCTAAATAATGGAAACATACTGCTTTCCACAGCGTATGTCCAGCACTGCCTTAAGAGCCTCGGTTGAGTTGCCCRTGAAGGGACTGTCCACCTCACCAATCACCTTGCAGAAGAGCTTTAAATGATCTCCAAATGCTCTTTCTGGATTTGCCGGGTACTACAGGCTTCATTAAAAGACACATCACCAAGTGACAAGCTGAACAAGAGAGGCCAATGGCAGAGCAGTGGAAATAAAGCTGAGGCTGCTCTTCCTCTCTTTGCCTTATTTTCAGTGCTTGGGATAGCACTGGCAACAGAGCTGCCTGCTCCCTTCGTCAGAATGAGGATCACCCTCTGCACCTTCTTTCCAATTTCCCTATTCATAGAGCAACAGCCTCAATCCAGCCTTTTAGAGACCCCAAAAGTCAGTGACTCAAGTGTATGGCATTGCTTTAACTTGAACTGGCCTGACACAGTGGCTATTACACCTATTACTTTATGTAAAAGCCGCATGACCTTCCCTCAGACTCTTAAGAAACAACATGTGGATAGTTATGCTGATTTTAAATCCTTCTATGTAAGCTCAGCTTCTTTAAAAGTTTAATGCACTTCTCTCCAGTTTTCCACCAAAGAAGAGATTCTCTTATTTACAGTGTCTTTGAACTTGTGAGGTGGAGAGGCTTGATAATACATACATTGTGCTGTTATTGCATTTTCCGTGGCTGGATTTCCCTGGCCTTTTGAAAGACTTTCCAACCCTYCTCGAACCACAACAACTACTGGTAAACCACAGAAGTATTCATGTTATATATCTCAATAGGGCTTTGTTAAAACTGGAAAGAGATGTTGCTGTATCCATGCTTACACAAATGCTGTAAGAGGCACAACATGCTTCCTTGTGCCAGGGCTGAGCTATCAGTAGTCCTTCTGGGAACGTGAATCAGGCATGAACCATAACTGCCCTCTAACCTAGGACCTGTAACGCAAATATTTAACAAGAGGAACTCCCCCCTTCCTAGCCTCTTCCTATACACAGCAAACCCTCATTTCCATTTGGGTGTCAATATATAAAGGGAACAATTACGAAAAGCATCTATGGCAGTGTGCATCACACAACAGCCTTCGTTCTGCTTGCTCGACATGTTTATCTGATGTTTGCTTTGGCTGATTTTTGTTATACTGTGATTTCTGATATTCCAAGGCACAATAGTATGAGATTTCACTGCAGCAGTGGGCTATAGCATGTTGCTGAGAGATTATTAGGCTTGCTATTCACCTGGTGGCATGGTTGTTTCAGGCAACTTTAAACATGGGTGTTGCATTCAGTATAGAGGGATGGATGCCTAAACTTCAGAGGTGTGTTAGAAACAGAGGACCAAGCAGTTCCCTGATCATCACAACCTTTTTCTGTAACCTCAGTTTAAGCATRTAATACCTGTGACCCAGTTTTCCTATTAGTAAAACTGTGTATTACTCAGCCTGTAAGTATCTCCAAAGCACTTTGGGCTTTTTATGATGGAGGGCACTACACAGATATAAGGTAAACTGAGATGGTGAGACAGGAAGGCATGGCAGAGAGAAGTTCAGGGCAAACCACACTGCTGGCCGTGGCTGCCTAATGAACTGTGAGGGCAGGCTGCGTGATGGTGCATGCTCCCTTCTGGCACATGACAAGGAGTACATACACTGCACCTTCTTAGTCCTCTCCCCCTCTCTTGAGCATCTGTCCCCATTAAAAAGTGAGAAGAAAAACCCTCTTATTCATTGCAACCTCTTCTGAAACCAGATATTAAGGGTTATTTCACTGTTAAAACATACAAGCACCTCTTAAGACTTCAAAACACTAACCCTYCTTCCAAGATGCTAAAAATTTACTTGCATTCTTTCTGTATTGCCTGGAGTCAGAAAATGGACCTTAAAGCTTTCGCAATCCCTTTCAAATAGCAGTTTCATTCTGGCTCTCTCCTCCTCCCACCAASAGAGAATACAAACAAAATAACTTTGGAAGGTCTGAGGCTTTAGGAAAGTCCCYCCTTTAACAAAGTTCTGACCAAACTGATACTAAACTCCATTGCAGTACATCAGAGTTTGGTGCATTTGTTGCTCCTTCCTTACCCTCTAACAGACATGTTCATACAAGTTTCTACCAAAGGAAAAATATATTTCCATTAACCCTTTGCCAGGAGTTTTACCATTTATTGTTGTCCTTCTTGTGACTGGCACAAAATGTGAGTAATCATCTTATGCTATGCTAGGAGATAACATCATCATCCTCACTGCCCTGTGTCCTTATACTCCCCGTTAGAGTCCCAAGGAACCTCTGGCTTCCTCCCACAAGCAATGCAAGGCATAGACGATGAGCCTCACATTTAGTGCTTGTAAAATACCACAAAGCCACCTGACTAAAACCTAAGTTCTTTTCCAGCCGCCCCCCAGAAAGATGCCCGCTCTCCAGTGAGAGGTTACCAGTGCAGTACGTCCCCACCCATTCCCCCCTAAGCTCGCTGCTTTACTCCCAGAAGCATCGCGCTGCTCTCCGCGGACCATGGGCCAAGCGCTTGAGGCCACAAAACACCGCTGGGGTACCCCCTAAGCCACCTCCAGGCGCCCGAGCGCCCGGGGGAGGAGCGGCTCACGCACCCCCGGCAGCAGCCGCAGCACCGCGGGCACCGGGAGCGGCTGGGCAGCGGGGCCGGAGGGGGGGGCAGCCGCTCCCGGCGGCGGGGYGGGGTGAAGGTGTCCTGAGGGTGCCGGGACACCCGCGGGCAGAAGCGCCGCTGCCCGCCTCCACCCCTCCCAGCGCTTCCCTGCGTGGGGTGCCGCTGGTCCATGCTCCCCTCCTCTGCCCGGGCCACACGCACAGCCAGGAGAGAACGCTCGAGGAAATGAGACCACGCACCCCAGGGTAACGCCAGCACCCCCGGAGGGAGCGGGACTCCCTGGAGGGACAACCCCCACCCCCACCCCACCGCGGGACGGGGAGCGGGCTGCGAGGGGAAGGGGGTCCCGGCCCCGCGACCCCTCTCCGGCCCCACACAGCCCGCCCCCCCCCGGTTACCTGGATGGCGCGCCCCAGGGGGGCGGCGGCCGGCCCCCCCACCAGCTTGCAGTACAGCTCCGGCCGCCCGCCGCCGCCGCCGCCCGCCGCCTCGCCGCAGGTGGCCGTCGCCCAGATGCTGGCTGCCGCGGCCAGGTTGAAGTACGGCGGGTGGAGGCTGAGCCCCGTCCCGCGGGAGCCGGGGTGCTCCGGCTGCGCGGCGCAGAGGACGAGGAGCGCCCAAAGGAGCGGGGAGCCCGGCGGCGCGGCCATCCTGCGCCGGGCTCTGCCCTCGCCGCCCCCAGGGCGGCCCTATAGCGGCGGTGGGCGGGCGGGCGGGGCGGGGCGGGGCGGGGCGGGCTCGGCGGGGTGGGGCGGGGCGGGGCGGGGCGAGAAGCAGCCCGGGTGCGGGGCGCCGGGCGCAGCGGGTGTGCGGGAGGGGGCGGAGGAAGGGAAGGGTCCCCGGACCGGTGGGGTTGCCCCGGGTATGTTGCCCTGACGCCCACCTCCGCGGGCATGCCGAGAGCTCACACACACCCACGCCCACCCCCGCCACCCCACGGCTCAGCTAGAGCTTGCTGATCCTCCCCTTCCTCGATAAGTGTGCGGATTAATATTAATAACGGACCGTGAAGAAATCTCGGAGCAACCCACCCTCGTAGGGTGTCATGTCACATACGGGCAGTAGAAGTAAGGTTTCCCAGCTTTCTCCTCACGCAGGGCGATCTCCACACAAGGTATACCCTGCTTCTCTCTGCAGGTCCTTGGGAAGACACCCTGCGCAACTGTGCTGCAGAAATCACAACTCCTCTTGCCGTTTTCAGTGCTCTGAGGCTGCTGGAAACTGTGCAGCCCAGGCCACCACGCTGCAATGCACACCCAGTGCTCTCTGCTCCTTGTGAAATGGGTGTTTCTGCTCATCTAGGGCAGACAATGAACCTCCTGGCTTTTTCATAGAATCATAGAATGGTTTGGGTTGGAAGGGACCTTAAAGACCATCTAGTTCCAATACCCCTGCCATGGGCAGAGACACCTTCCAGTAGACCAGGTATTTGGCACAGGCTCYGGATAACACAGAAGCTGGAGGAGAGGTTGGGGAGGGAGAAGGAGGCCTAAGAACCATGTCACCTGTACCAGGAGTTGCCCTGCTTAACGGCATTGCTATCCTAAGTTTCATACCCATTCACATTTCCAACCCCACAYGCACTCACACATCCAGTGCTCAGTTCTCTTGATAAAATTTGCCAGATTCAGGCACAAAGATAYGGTTAGATACACATACTTCTAATATTTTAATAGTGATTCATGTGAGTAGCAAAGTATTTCATAACTTTATGAGGGCTTTGCTACATGCCACACAGCACTAGCAAGGGAGATCCTTGGTATACTGTTTCAGGAAGCACAAGCCACAAGCTATTGATTTTGTCTACAAGAAAATATCACCACCCTTGGTTTTGCGCCACTATGGCTTTAGCACACTATAGAGACATATCTGTAGGAGACAATTTTTGTGTCCTCCGTAGTAAAAGTTGGTTTTCATAAATGTAGCATGCTGCCAATTTAAATATATCAGATTAGGCTATTCTATCCATAAATGCTTTCAATTTCTAGAGCAGCTTAAAAGTATTCTCCTTTTCCAACTGTGACATTGTGGAAAGGAAATTATCTTATTGCACATGTCCATCATGTCACTACCTACAAGAGTTTGTACTTCATAAAAGCTATGAGAGGTTTGAATACAAACAAGCAACACCATCTTCAAATGTTCCATTAAACAAAATGCCCCATTATCAGATAGAATATCCACTGGTCTTTTCAACCTATTTCTTGAAAATCTATTAAATCCTAAGACACTTGGACTGTATCAGTTTTTACAAGTGGAGATCTGGAAGTATCTGATGTAAGTGGCATTTAAGTCCACAGCAAGCAAGCTCTTGCAAAGACCTGCTGTCCCTTAACTCGCTGAGCATCCTTGTCCTCTTTATTGTTAGAGGAATTAAATAAAATTGAATAAAAGCTGAGCATGTTCCTGGTAGAAAAGAAATGTTTGGGTACTTTAAGGGAAATCCATTATAAAGTACAATATTAAGAGGAACCGATGACGATGAGAATTACAAAGATTACAAAATCATCACAATCTTTTTCAGCGTAGTCAGATTATCTCCAGGCTGGACATTCAGTTAGCAATCTCTGAAAGATGCTGCTTCTGTATATAGCCAACAAGCCGTGAAAGATTTTCTCCTCTTCGACCAGGAAGAAACTTATTGTCTGTCACAACATTTGGGGAAATTAGTTTACTCCAGTTATCCTACACATTCCTACAGATTCGAGTCCAGTGGTGGGATTGTTGATTTTAATGACAAGGCATCTTTTGCTATGAATGCTTCAAATTGAAATAACTGCAAAAGAAATAACCTTTAGTTAGTTTAGACACACTTCTTGCACAGAGTCCTGCTTCTACTTGTGTAGGGATTATAAGCAGTACTTCCATGTTTTGAGTTTTGAAATCTTCTTCTGCACCTCTGCCCCTGGTCTCCAAAATAAACACTTGGGAAGGGTTTTCTGAGAAGCATAAGCCTAGAATAAGAACAAGCAGAACATAAATCAGGTGATTCAAATACATTTGATGAAGCTTTACAAAAATCACAGAAAGTACTGTGAAAGTATAGAAAATAAGTGCCTAAGCTAAGAATTTGAAATGGAGAGCTAAATCCTGTGTCTACTAGAATCTGCTCCAAATTTTCTTTAACTGCATTTGTGCAGAGTAATATCTGATGAATTTTTCTGGCGTAGTTTTGCGGGTAGTTCAGGTAAGGAATCCAGCTGCAGGAGATCCTTTGCAATCTCACTTTAAAGAGGAGATTCTTGTAAGCTGTCTGGTAGGTTGCACAGCACAAAAGGCAGCCCTTGCTCACAAGAGGTGTCCTTTCTCAAACAGGGAGTATGAGTGAATTTATTGGGAAGTATCACGTGGGAAAACACAACTTACGTCAGCAAGAACCTAATACTTTAGTAAAATAATGACATGTTTGTGCATCTGGTTTCCTAAAAGTTAAAAACATGGATGAAACTTTGAAACATTCAGAAAATTAGCCTATCAGATAGAAAAAGAGAGGAAGAAATCCTCCTGTTCCCTTCCTCATAAAATTGTGTGCATTTTGCTTAAGGTATAGCTAGATTTAAAAAGATTTTATTGGCCTTCTGGGTGATTTTTCTGTCCTTTTGTTAAACACTTATGCCCAACAAGCTTTTTTTATTCAATGTGTTTTCTAGAAATGGAGACTAAAAATGCCACTTTTTAGATTTTCTTGAAAAATCTCTAGAGATACCTAAAGATGTGGGCAGATTTTAGGAAAAATCTTATGACAACTTTTGCCTTTCCAACTCAAAGCAGTTGGAAAAAAATATTTATAGCAGCATTCCCAACCCAGATACTCAATAACTTGATTTCTGTAAAATGTCTAAGTGACGAAAAATTTTATGCAGAGACCCTGGAGCTATGTAAAGCCAGAGTGAATCGTGTATGTGAGGAAGGAGACAGGAGCAGGACTGTGGGTGTATATGTGGAGATGAGAGATATGCCTGTCGCTAGCAGAAGGAAATTATCTAGCAGATTGGTCCTCCTGTTCCGAAAGCATTGTGGAGGCTGCAGAGCGTCCATGTGCAGGCACGAGTCTAGCCTGGCTTCTGCAGGGCTTTAGGACCACAGGAAGGAAAGGTAGAGTAAAGAGAATAGGGGAGTGAGACATTTTTTTTTGTAATGCAACTCTCCAAATCTATAAACTCTGTATCTCTTTTTTTTTAATCTATTTTAAGCCAAATCCAAAGCCAGCAGAAACCCACAGAAAATCACTTACTGACTTCATTGAGCTTCGGCTCACCCTTTCTAACATAGAACTTTATCTTATAAAAAGGTCAGTATCAGTAATTCATGGGATGATACTTCATCTTCCCCTCATGTCATCTTTTGCTGTAATTACAGGTTCCAGAAACACATATAAACATTTATTAGCTGGCAGCTCTCAGCAATCAGCATTTATAAGACAGTGGCCCTCTGCAGAAAACACTCTTCTCCAGCTACCTGCCCTGCTTTGCTCCCMGTAAATCCTCTCCTCCTTTTTCCTTCAGCCTTTATAAGGTTTGCTTTCCTTGTTTCTTCTTGCTGCAAGGAGTAGACTTTGTTACTTGACAGATGTCAAGCACTTTATAGAATAGATGTAGGCAATTAAAAGTGCTTCTGGATCTGTATTATTTTAACATAAGCAGATTATGTTACATTAGTAGGCATTTACACTACTATGATTATAGATCATTTTTTGTGTTCATACTTTCTATTTTAAAAGATGTTCATTTAAGAATGGATTTAAAATTTCAGGTCAAGAATCTTTGCTCCAAAATAGCCTTGCTGATATAATTTCTCTGTTTCATTCTCTTACTGACATGTGCAGTATAGCACATCTCATCTCATACTGCCATTTCATAATACATTTAGGACTTGGYATATTCAGCTCACCAACCAGAAACCTGCAGTGAAAATGAGATCATCAAAAAATAGTCTCAGTGAGTAATACTAGTGGTAATAATTAGCTCCTACTTAATATAATTTACCAAAGAAAGGGGAAGGTGGCACCAAGTACCCCAGAACTTAAAACACATCAAAACTAGCACAGATGAGGACTTGTGAACTGTGCTACATGACCTGCATAGCAGGTCAGTGGAAAAGGTAAGAACAAAACCTGTGATTCCTGTGCAGGCACCACATTCACCATCCTACATTGCCACACCGGGTGATGTGGGAATTTGCTCTTTCTTTGAGGTAGTAATGAACCAATATGCTAGCAGATAGCYAGAAAGTCTCTCAGATTAGATAGATCTGAGTCTATACTCAGTGATCATGAAAGATTAAATTGTGCATCTTGTCCCCCCATAAAAGTTTCCTATCTGGAATTTATGTTGAAGCCAGTCCCAAAGATTTAGTCTGTGGAAGAGTCTTCCCATGAAGTACTGGAGCTCTCTTCACTCTTTCAAAATTATAATCAGTTAAGCACATCTGTAGCCTAGAGTGTAAATACCCAACCAGAATGTTTTCAAGCTCCGATTAGGCTCCCTACTTTTACCAAGGAAATAAGACATTTATCACCTCCTGTCATAAATGCTTATGCATGATTATTCAGTTTGTGTCTATAACCAAATTTCCATTAGTTTTACTAAAAACTTTTTGCAGTACACCTAGGCTGAAATAAGGTTACTCACACACACTCTGGTTTAACAGCAAAATGGTACAGTGTACCTTTATGTGTTGGCAAGTCCTGTGTCTTCCCTGCATTTCATCAGGAAACATGCGTTCTGTTAAGATCATTGTGGTCTCTGCTTTTCTGGTGCAAATATCTTTTTCATCTTGCAGAAATTTCTTGTGCCATGGTATTTGAGGGCCCTACCATATCACTTTGAAGAAGAGAAATCATCCYCTTTATAATTGGAATACTGAGGCACAGAGAAGCTAGGACCAAGGTCTAAAGTGCAGTTCTGTCAGCAGMGACAGTTTAGATGGCTGCAGTGCTTAGTGTAATCCAGAACTCAATTATTCAGAACTGCACTTTTGTCTTGTTCTTTTGTTTGATCTCTTTTTTTTCTTGTTGCTTTCACCATGTACACACTAGGATGATGCCACCCTTCTTCATAGACAATCTTTTTCTGAATGTCCTTGTACTGTGCCTGCTAGATCTTATTATCCATCCAATTGGAGCCTCTCTTGTTTTATGTCCTATCATCTCACATGATTCAGGTATCTCAGCTGATGCTCTTTCAGCTTTTTCATGGTTGGTTGTCTGCATAATGTTGCAGTACCATGCARCTGTCGTGTTGCATAGCAATTTAGTAGCTACCATTTTACTTATCATCCCTCTACAGCCTAGTATCAGGTCTGCTTTTCTTCTGCCAGCCAGCAATCTSATCTACTAAGATTTTCCTGCACATTCTGCTTCCTAAGTTTACTTGACATACTCTTATAATAGAAAACCACTATGAATTCTCTCACTTTCCAAGGGCTCTCAAGGTAAATTGCAACATCTGCAGCCACAMTCTCATCATAGCTCAACCCTGAACCATTACACTCTTGTATAGACTTAAAATAGTACCATCTAATTGGGCTGGTTTCTCATGGTTTTTCTCAGTGAAGCATCTTATCTATTTTGGCTGACTCAAACCACCATCTTCTAAAGTAGCTCTTGATTGTTCTAGATATTTTACCTTTGTCTTTGCTGCATAACATAATAGGAAAAGTTAATGGAAGACTTTTCCTTAATCATCTGCATCAGGCCAGTCATTACAGTTTTGAATAGAGATAGGCTAAGTTGTGATCCTTGATGTAAGAGGTGACTGGCTCACTGAACTGCCGTTCCGTACTGCTGCGCTCCTCTAATGCACGATGCCTGAATGCACGCCTTTGGCAGACTGCACAACTAGTAACAAACTACATTAGAGCCTTTTCCAAGTCCATGACATGTTAAGCGCAATTTTTTATATCCTTTGGTCTCTCTTGAAATGTTCTAGCTACAAACATCTTCCTAGTGAGCGCTCGTGACTTAAAATGATAGAATCATAGAATTATTTAGGTTGGAAAAGACCTTTAAGATCATCGAGTCCAACCGTAAAAGACTTGATGGGATTGTGGACAAAAAACTTWAAAATGTCTATGTGGCTGATGCGAGACTTAGCTTTGCTATTTCACACCCTTTTATTGCAGAGAAGTACTAAGCCAAAAGAGGAGGGAAGGTGAATGTTTGGAACTTTACAATGCTTTTCCCATTCATGAGAAGGCAAATTGCATTTTCAAGGCAAAAACATGAGTCCTTATCAGTAGCCAGTGTCTAGAAGTCATGCCAGTCCTTCCCAGTCTTGGTCTTTGTATTTTTACTCACTGAGTATCCTAGGGGCTAGGGCAACCCTGGAAGTCACAACTTCTTTGCCATCCAGTTCCAGAGAATAAGTCAAGAGGAACACTCTGGGGCATGCAGCTAAAGGTATAGCTAACTTAAGACTCCATAAGCAAATTACAATTGACCATTCTCCACTGTGTTGACTGGAGAGCCTGATGTAACTTTTTTTTATATTTTTTTTTTACTTGAAGAAACTTCCTAATGGGCAACATTAAAATCCATCCACTTTATTGTTTTGCTTTTTAATGGATTTCCTTTTTATTCTTGGCTTTCTGTACTTTTTAATAGAGTTGCTCACGGACTTAAAGTTCAAAAATAAGAAAACAAGTCTTGGTTATATAATGCCTGATTCTTTGTGAAGAAGCATGTGCTCCCTCTGGTCAGCACCCAATGACTTGTCAGTCAAACATCTGGGGAAAAATAAAATGTCTACTCTCGTATTTTTCACATCCTGGTTTTTTTTATTTGCTGACATCAGTGCTATTATTGCTGCTTGGCCATCATAATCAGGGAAAACAGCAACGCACAGRCTCCCCGCCACAGTACGCTGAGCAGCTCCTCATGGAAACCACTTCTTCGTAAACTGCTTTTCTTAACAGACTTTCAAACCATTGATTAGATTAGATTGGCATCTGAAATTCATAGTTTTCTCTGCAAGAATYTTCTATGATCTGATCTCTATTAATAAGGCAGTGCTTTTTCTGGGATCTGTTTCCAGCAAGGTTTTTGTATTTTTAGGTAGTGTTGCTGTCACAAATTTAGACACTGCCTCAGGTTTACTTCAACCTCAGCTCTAGCCTGACCATAGTCTCATCAAGTTCTTAAGTTTTAAATATAACCTTATGTTTAAATGTGGTAGGAAGCCAGACCTTCAGCAGTATAAATTGAGGAGACTCCAGTGTTATATTGGTTTATTGCAGCTGAGGATCRGGTGACAAATGTAACTAAGAATTCAAATAGATGCAGTTCAAGAACATTAAGATTTACTTATTTTTATTTTTGGAACTTGGAAAAGATAGTAAATTTAGAACAAATCCCTTGTGAAAGTGTAGAAAATTTAATGGAGAATATCTTTGCGATGTTTTTTTTAAGCACAATTACAGATTTCCGCAACACAGATATAATACACCATCAAAATTCTCTATGGAAGAGAGATTTATAATAAGAGTTCTAACTCTTACAAATCTGTAATTTTTTTTGTTAATAACAATTGGTTTCAGCCATGTTAATTATCAGACACTTCGTTAGATGTGATAATGCTAGCTTCTTAGCGCTGCTATAATATTATTTTGTCATTTGGGTATTTTATCATATAGTTGTATCCCTATGTTCTTTAGCCAAGTTCTTTCTTTTCAATTAGTGGCCTGATTTTCTGACCAGCAGGGCATAAGACAGAGAAATTGAACACACTGAGCTGTAGCCAGTAACTCAAATAAATTTTGTACCTGGCAGAGTAAGTAGTTTCCCTCTCGCATATAGAGAGATGACTCCTGTCAAACTTGCTTATGCCCTCTCATCCTTACCCGCAGCCCAAGGTTCTCAGTCCCTTCCTTTGAGGACTTCCACTCTTTCCAAGTGAGGATGAAGCCAATCTACCAGATCAGTTTTAATGAGTGGGGTAAGCTGTCTTACAAACACATCTCAGAGTGTCTGGACCCTGAAAGTTATGCTCTGCAATGGCTTCTGTTGCCCTCGGACAAGGCTTTGGGAGAGAGAAGAAATAACCAAACCCATACGGTTCTGTTGTTCAGAATGTCTCGTATGACAAGCAAGAATCTTATGCTTCTGTGCTAAATACAGAGCAGTTTTGTGGTCCTTGTGCAGCGCTAATGTCCCCCTTTAACAAATCTGTTTACTTAGGCTTAGGACAATAACTAGAATTTGGCCCAATTTCTTATATTTAGGTTTTTTCTGTCTTTGTTACTTATGCAAAATTTCCACTTACAAGAATAGGAGTCAATTATATTCTGCAGGGAAAAAATAGCAAACCCTAGATAATCTGTTGGTTTTCCTACCCGTAGTAGCATGTGAGATATATYATGAATTGTTCTCACACTCATGCGATACGTATGTTCTCAGACCTACATCACCTCCCTCAGTAGAGTTATATACAATAATATACAAGCAATGCCCAGGGAAAATGGCCACAATATGATTTCATTTGAATATGCCTTTGTATTTTGAGAGCTTCACTGCCCATCAGGTTTAGATTCTCCATGAACTCAGATGGCCATTTTCATTATCTGCACCAATATCAGCCAGTAGTTAAGTGCCATGCGTGGAATTAGAAAGCCTGCAAACCCAAAGCACCTGAACACAGGCTCAGCAGCTTCTCTCTGGCTGAGCAGATGGAAAATAAGTAAACAGTTAACTTCAGACTGAGTCATAAAATCAACATATACAGAGGATAAGTAAGGAAAGGAAAAGGAAATGATAGATGAAGAAAATATACAGTCGCAGCCTGTACACGCTGTCTTAAAGCAATAAAACTTCAGGAGAGCAAAATTCCAAGACTGGGAGGGGAAGGATAAAAAATTTTAAAGTATGATGTACCTGTACAGATGCTAACATAGAAGTGTTTAAGTTCAGCTGTTTGAAGGCTGAAAGGCATTTGCACTAAGTGAAGATGGTATGCTGATGCTTATACTGGACTGGAAATTGGTCTTAGATGGTAGTTGTAGTCCTTTCATTGACTTCCTTGACACGTCACTTAATCTCTGTGGCTGAAAGCATTAATTTGCTGGGAACAGATGGAAAAGAGGAAACAAAAGAATAAATTCATTGAAACACCCAAATGACAATTTGTGGAAATTATTCTGTACTACTTATTCAAGTACAATGCTAACTTCTCTCTGATTCCTAGGTCAATAGCCCAGGCACCAGTTCGAAGGTCCACGTGAAGAAAGTTAATAACACTTGTGTGGTCCCTAGCAGTTAAGTGTCCTTACACCAGTTTATAGCAGCAAATTTGATATGAAATTTGATATCATAGGAGGCCTCAGCAAAAGGACCATGGAGTGAAAAGAAAGATTCAAGGTAACACCTCCCTAGAAGGATGAATGCATACGGTTATGAACATGTTGGGTAAACTATTTCTATTATTAGATAAACTTTTCCTTTTTCAGGTCCAGTTTTGTAAATTCTCCATTATAATTTTAAAAGGCTTATGGGATACATAAATATTTAGTAGTTTTCCTGAGAAGTCTGCAGGATTTGTTTCTAAAGTAATTTTTACTATATTTCTTTTATTATCACTGTTCGTTTCTAAGAGTATCTCCCAAAATAAAGAGCAACTCAAAGTACATTCTTTATACACTAGTTTATACACTAAGTATTATAGAAACAAGAAACAGCCCATGTAGCTGGTTATGCTGCAGTTTATCAAGGGAAAGATTAATGTAAATGATAGGCCAGATGGAAAATCTTTTGGTTTATAGACTGCTTTATCAAAGTTATTGCTGATGATTAAATACGTTTTCTTGAACAAGAAAAATTTAAATTAACTAACAGTGCATAATCRTAAGACAATTTATTTGCAGGACATTTATGATTTCTGTCTTTTTTTGGGAAGGAGAAAAGTAGATTAATTATGATCTTACACTGTAAGAATCATAGAATCATAGAATCATTTAGGTTAGAAAAGACCCTTAAGATCATCRAGTCAGCTAAACTTTAGTTAAATTCTTTTAAAATTTTAGTATTTCACAAATTTCACCAGCACAGTCGTAATGCAAACTTCAAGACTTCTCAGTCKAGTAAAAGTAGAGACTTTGGGTAACGCAAAAGATGATACAATATATTTTAGAAGACTAATAACATGCTGGAAAGATCCCACCATTTCAGCACTAACTGAAGGAGTACTTGCTACAGTCTTCCTATTGTTTTCATTATTTAAAGTCATGTCTCAAATGACTGCTTTGCTTCTTTTATAATGAAATAAATGCATAAAAATGAACTGTTTAAAGATATACTGACTTGCTGTAACTCTGGAAAATACAGACTGACCAGTCATTTCTTCCACTCTTCAGAGCATCGTTCTCTGCACAGGCACTCATCACAGTCCAAACTCAGTATGAACATTTAAAGCTTCAGCCCCGAGCTCCACCACATGTGTGAAAGGAGTAATTGATAGCACTTATTCAGCACATGGGCCAGCCATTGGGAGGAACCTCTTTTTGCCAGTACTTCACAGACTTACTTTAGATTACTAAAATCTGTTACCAACTCTTAAAAGGAAGCTGGTTGAGGACAGCGATGAAGGCAGAGCAGTCAAGTGTCATAGGAAAAGCTCTCACGGGAAGCTCTGCCTTTGAACGGATCTCATGAAAGTCAGTCAGAATGGGTTGTGTTGTCCCACAGAGGTTTGTGTTACAGAGCTCAAAGCAGCTGGAACTCAAATTATGAAGCAAAGCAGACCTCTGCTGCATCTCTTGGAGCAAGGTAGAAATAGAACATTTTTTTCCAAGGGCAGTGATATTTAAGGGGTAGGAACTTCTAGCTGTATGTCTTAGGCTAGGTGCACGAGAGACCTTGCATTGCCTACTTACGGAGACAGAGTTAATGATGGATTTAGCAGAAGAGCTGTAATGTGAATTTGTGGTTTCTTTACAGTACACAACTTTCTTAAAGGTACACAGCAGATTACTTGTTTCTCTGGCACAAAGAAGGACTCTAGTTAAGAAGCCTGAGCTATACTCAGTGGAGACAAGTAGAGAGCACTGTGCGACTAGAGTTTGGCTTTGGGACTGAATGATTGGTAAACTTCCAATATGTTACATGGAATATATGCTGATGATTTTTTTCAGAGGTTTATGTTTCAGTCAAATGCAGAATCTAGTCCCAAACCTTCTATGAACTTGCTGTGCGATCTTGGAAAAAATTGCTCAGTTTCCCTTATCTAGGTGTTACCACCTGTATAACAGAGATACAAGTATGACTTTTAAAAATAAAAATATTTACATGAGAAGTTCAGTGTACAAGTTGGGTTGAAGACTATAGTGTTCCTGGTAATTGTAGAATTGACAGTCACGCAATCTATTAGATTAATTTTCTTCAAATTTTGCAATATKCCATTTTCAAATTAAATTAGGTTCTCCACAACAAAGAAATCAACAAAACCGGGTAAGATTCCTTAAAGAATCACACATAAGTGCTTCCCAAAGCCTGAAATAGGTCTCATAAAAGAGGGTGCAAATATATTGGAAAGACATTACAGCATGAATGAACCTGATGCAATCCTATTAATTAATCCTAGGAGTTGTCATTGTATGGTAGGACTTTCTGATTTCAGTGTCTCGAGTATCAGATCTTCSTGAAGTTATGTTACTGAAATCTTTGTTCACAGAGTGCTAGCAAGAATAACATTTTGGCTTGAAATGAACAGCATCGTTTTCATTCATAAATAAATGAAGTTAGGGGATTACGTACCACCTCAGCAGCAACACCACACCGTGTGTGTGTGTGTGCCTATGCATTTTCACAGTGACACATTGATGGATGTGTAATGGTGCTTTCATGATTTGAGACTCCTCGTACACACAAGTGAATGCTGGAAGTAAAATATCAGCTCACCAAACTAATTTAGAAACCCTCTCAGATTTGTCACTATTCCTCTTTTTAAGAGTAGTTGTCTAAAAATATATTGAAACACAGTTGGAATAACAATAATGTATTGCACTCAAATTAATATTCACCTCATAATGTCCTAGCATTTTGCAAACAAAGGTTAGCTAATTACATAAACAATGATCCATCTGAGACACACAGCTGGGTTTATCTGTGGTTGTTCAAGTGTTTCACATGAGATGAGCAGTGCTATTCTCCTTTAAAGAAGGAAGCCGAGATATTCATCCCTAAGTGCCTGTGAAGGAGTCAAAGAGCATTAAAAGTTGCAACCAAGAAGCAGCTGAGGATTCCCTTTGGGCAGAATAATACTCCCAGGTGGTAGAGCATGCTGGATTAGGATGATTAATACTCCCAGGCAGAGGATGGCCCAGGCACTCCAGGGTATATCACTCTTGTTGCACAGGTACAAGCTGATGACACAAGCTGTGCTTAGATACAGCATGCTTGGAAAGTATCACATTTATCGTACRTGCTCTGTACCATGAATTTGCCTATGCATAGTGCACCCTGAAAAGGTYGAGTTCATGTAGAGGGTTGATGGAGCACATGTACATGAAGTCTACAGTAAATCATAGCRAGCAGGCAGATTTCCAGATGTTTTGTGGCCCATTTGTAGGTACTGCAGAACATCTATAAGTCCTGGGCAAACAATGAGACTTCCCAGATCCTCACTGGATGAGAGAACACACACAGGGCATGGGGAAGGAGCAGCGGCACAAGGCTTTGGCTACTTTTCAGGCAGGAGGGTGGGTCAATGTGGCTATACCAGCCAGTTTATTATTCTTTCTACACTAAAGACTGCATTGCCGTGCAGAGATATCTAAGTTAGTTATGGTAGCAGTAGCAATCTACTTTGGACAACACAGGTTGTCTACATTTGCGAGTAGTGCAGACCAAMAGGAGTGGATCTGTAGAGCCAACAGTTGGTGGTGAGGACCTGAAGTCCACACTGGACCCATTTCATGTTGGGTTTTGTTGTTTTTTTTTCAATTCAGACTGGCTGTCATTCAATCCTAGGACATGAATCCCCATTTGCAGCTGCAGTCCACCAAGTCCGCTCCTGGAGAAATTCTTCGAGTTTGGTTAAAAAATGTATCCGGTTTGCATACTACAAGATCACTCCACAATGAGAACAACAGCACAGTAAAGGCAGACGGTCGGGAGATCCACTTCAGAAGCGTGCTCCTGATCCAGATTAAAACACTAACGTAGACATCCCCAGAGGGATCAGCATGAACTGATTTAGCTAGCTGAGCAGTTGGACTTCTTCTTGGTCCACACAGGCCTCCATGCTGGCACAGCAGAACTGGTGGTGTCCAAGCTGGCCAGCTCGGTTTGCTGTGCAGCACATCGCAGGCTTTAGCCAAGGTCAAGAGCAATTTTAACAGCATAAAGAGTCCAAAGATCAGGGAAAGAGAAAGAAGTTTTAGAGCTGCTGTCTTATTGTGTGCTGATACTGAATCTTACTGGTGGAAACTGATGTGTAAAAAACTTAGGCTGATGCTTGCAAAAGTACCCTTTGTCCTGTGTGTCTGCGTTTTGAGTTACAAGGCAAGAGAACATAAGAWAGTGAGAGGCCATTTTTGAAGATTTTGGCACAAAAGGCTTGCCCAAGCCCACACAGGAGGTCACAGGCAGAAACACACAGCAGTCCTCTAAACGGCAATGATCAAGGATTTTTAAATCATGCAGAGAGAACTACAGTAGTGAAGAGGATTTATACCTTAGTAAAACGGAAATACAATCTGCTCTTCACCGTAGCCAGGGATATTACTATTGTTGTCTGGGTAAAATTAGGCTTCAAAATTTGTAACTGAAACTGCTGAAGATGATTGCTCTAATTTACATTTTAAATTACCTTTTCTTTTTAATCTTTGGATAAAATAATTTATTCCTGAAAAGCATACAAACCTATTTACATTTTTTGAGTATTTAAATAACTAAATGTTCATGGAAGCAAATGCCCCAGGAAAGAAGACAATGCAGATACAGCTGAAATCAATAACATTATAGTAAGATCTCCACCTTCTGTAAAAGCTTAGGAAAAAATAAGTTACAGTGAGAGAATAAATGTCACAGGCTCCCATCAATGGTCTTTATACAGGTGATATTGGAAGCAAATACATCAACACTAAGGACATACAGCCATATGGGAAATGAGAAAAGTTAGTGCAGAAACATATTTGTCAATGCAATATCTCCTGAGTTACACAGATGCACGCTGTGATACACCCCACAGTAAAGAGCTCTGGGGTCTAGAAGATGGCAGTCAAATTTAGCAATAGGTTCTCGAGATGGGGGCAGAATCCCATGTCAGAGCTCAATGAAATTACAAAACATATGCTAACCACCGTACTCTGCTGAAATTTATTTATCCGTTTACATACACAGCAAGCAAACTTATATTGCTCTTCACTGACATTTCTAAACATGTGTTTGCTTGTTGATCACTATTTTTTAAAGCAAATAGAAATGAATGGATGTGTTTGCATAAAAACTTGTAGATGTTTGGATCAAGATCTCCAAATTAATGTTTTGGCTAACCCGAAATTTTTAACGCTTCTTTTAATTCTCCATATATAGCTGTGCCTGAACTGTTCTGGCTTAGGTCAGGTTTGTCTGTGACTTACACAGAATAGTCGGATCAGCTTTTAAAGGCAATGGTTTCATTTGTTCCAGCAACTCATTTTAGACATCCTTCAGATTTGTACAAAACAACATGACTCAAGATATTTGAAATAATCACTGTGATGAAACATTTGGTGGTAGGAATGCAGCCTGCTGCCCTGCAGATGAATTCTGCCAAACAGGTAACAAATCCCAACCAGTTCAAATATCTTGCAATCTTAAATATCCTGCCAAGAATCAAGAATAGGGGAGATGTTGGTAGCGTAACCACGTAGCCCTAAAATACAGCCCTAACATTCCCACTGCTAGAAACAGGCACTGAGTTTGCAAGGCCTCAGGACTGGGGTTTTCAGACTTGCTCTGTTGACCTYCCTTCAACTTTGTTTTACATGGTTTAGCTTTAGCTCTAAAAGCTGTTTTTCTAATGGACCAAGTGTCTACGAGTAATTTGTTTTACTTTTGTTTACCTTTGTATAGTACCACTATGGCTTTACGACTCTAACATAGCAGCATAGAGAAATGCAGACCTGGTGTGACTGAGAAGTGGTGACCCAGGATGCAGGGTACCTGAGCACGGGCATGGGATGATAAGAGGTGGGACACAAGCTTGGCACTGGTAACCCCACGGCTGTAAACAACTTGCCAATTGTCAGGTACAGAAATGCAGACCTGGAGCTGGACAAAACTATATGTAAGGATAACAAATATAGTATCTAAGAAACATAAAAGCCACCATGTGTAGTAAGTTTGGTTGTAATGTGGAGCTGCAGACCAGTGAAGAAAGAGCAAGATGTAAAAGCGTGTTATCAAATGTGTAAAATGACTCTATACGGATCCTAGAGGGAGGAAGAAGAAGCCACCAACATGATCATATTCCCTGCAGCAACCAACTCCAGATGCTGACAGCCCACCATAACATCCCAAACCACCACCACTAGATGAAACCACMAACTTTAGGACCCAGCAGAGCAGGGGAAAGGTGAGGATAATATCAGGAAAAGGAATAAAAACTAGGAAGTGTGTATAAGTTTTAAAAGTAGTATTATTAATATTGAATTGTTTTCTGCATAGACTTATTTTTTTTCTTTTTCTGCAATAATTATATCATCTCTCGTAATGATTCTTGGATTAGACTGCTAAGATTCAGTTATACTAATTATAAATTCTTGGTGTTTTATATATATATATTTCCTCTTTGCCTATAAACAGGATTTTGAGTGTAACAATAGACAGAGATATACACCAAAAAAGACAGTTTCTAAATGCTTTCTGGGATAAACTTTCAAAGGGTCACCAAAAAAGAACATACCTTATATATGTATTTCTGTATTCAACAGTTCTGACAAATTATTGCACCTGAATGTGAAAAAAGCAAAATCACAGGAGACCACATGCAATTGAAAATAGGTGCAGTTTCAGATTTTGTGGGCAAATTAAGAAAGGCACTTCAAAATTTGTCCCTTGACATCTAAAATAAATACAGACCCAAAAAAACAGTGTACGGCGTTAGGCTCCTTTTTTGTCGTTCATCCAGAGAATTCTTTGGTTTTTCTTTGTCTGAAAACTTAATATTTTGGCTGACAAATGTGAAAAGATTGGCATGTTATTCACAATAGATTGAATAAATACAGGGATTTTCCAGGGGTGAAGCAAGGAGGGTGTATAGGTTACTAATATTTTCCTCTATCAGTGGGCAAGCTTTGCTGTGCAACTGGATCAGAGTAAGGATGACTCTTAACTATGCAATCTACTGAGTTTATTCAGTATTTCTAAGTTTCAGAAAAAATCCAAATGACCATCCATGTTTGTATGATCTTCTCAGCAATTAAGGTGAGGTTCACACCAGGCTATACATTCTGAGATGAGCTTATGCTATTAGCAGCTTTCATCTGCTTGCCTAGTTTGTTTTACTGTATGCACAGATGAATTTTGCCTCAGGAAAAAAATCTGCAGAAAATCCTCCACTTGCAGATTTGTAGAATAAACTATTTGGATCGTAGTGCAAGTATTTTCTCTCAATGCACACGTGTAATTTTCTCATGAATGGGATTTATGTGTGCACATCAAAAGAAGAAAATCCCTAAGGGCTCAGTTTAAACCAACAATAGCAAAGAAATTCAGGAATCTCCCACCAGAGCATGCCCTGTTTTGCCTACCTTATATCACACAGACTTTGAATGAAATCTGCGGCAACCAGGCAAAACAGAACATGCATTGGCTTTATGGTTGTTCATTTTTAAAGGCTTAAAATTAAGCCCTTAAGAACTTACTGTCTTCCTAATGAGAGCGCATCACCCATGGGAGATAGTGTTGGTGATAGCTGGATACACGCAAGGTGAGGGAGCGCTCACCCTCGTGTGCTTGTGCGGCTGCAGCGTGGGCATACTCACAACCATACCTTTTGATGTTTTTTTCCTGGGTATACTCATAMCGATACCTTTTGACAGTTTTTTTCCAAGATATGAAGGGGAAAGGCTGTGGAATGCAAAAGAGGTGCCATGGAGGTGGCATTAGCTCCGTGAGGAGACCCCGGCTGGAGTGGGGGTGCCTGAGTTTCAGACCATTTCAGTGCTATTTCTGAGCGGCGGAGGCCCGATCTATAGGTCTGAACCAGGGCCTGAGCAGTGTGGGTTCCCACCGGGGGCTCTTGCTTTTCGGGATGATGCTGCTGGAGCGGGGGATGCGGGTGGCTGTAGGGGAGCTGTGCCCACTGATTAATAATAATAATAACAACAATAACAACAACAACAATAATAACAATAATAACGATAACAACCCTAACACTCTCCTCCCCGCCAAAAAAAAAAAAAAAAAAAACAACCCTAACACTCTCCTCCCCG